>PVLC010009004.1:0-55873 GCA_004027655.1 Graphiurus murinus | reverse complement strand
GCTGTCTCTGGTACTGGGCCTCAGAAATCAATTTCACACATGGCTGCTATCAGCATTCTTTGAGCTATTAAGAGAAAGCACTTTCTCCTCTTTTTATTAAAACCAAGCTCACTTTTATCTCATAGCTCCTGCTCTGCCCTCCCGCCGTTCCTTTCCACCTTGTCAGTGGTCAGCGCTCAGCCGCCTCCTGCCTGCCTTTCACTTCTGAGCTTCCTGAAAGGCTAATCCACGCCCATGCACCCACATCCTCAACACCGCTAAATTCCTGGACGCTTTGCAACAGGGCTTCTGCCCACCATTTGACTGACATGGCTCCTCAGAAATCCCTGGGGATCCTGTAATTTACCACATCCTATGACCTTCCCTCACATCTTGCTGTGTAGTATGTTCCCTTGGCTTCTCTGGCAGGGAACACTTGTCGGTTCCCCATCTGCTCTTTCTTACTCATCCTGACTAGTAACTGCTGGAATCCCTGAGGTTCTTTCCCAAACCCCTCATCTGCTCTCTACCTCCCCATTGACATTATCCACTTTCTCTCATTGGTACTGTCTTCGCTTCCTAGGTGATTTACAAATCTACATCCCTTCCCATCTCCGGGATACTGTTTTCACTCACCTGAATGCCATTAGAACTTTATTTTTTTTTTTAATAATAATTGGTGCATTGTAATCATACATCTTTGTTAGGTACAAGCTGATAAAGGCATATATGCACACATTTCTCATTTAACCCCTTCCCCAATTCCCACCCCACTCCCTTGCCCTCCCTCCTTCTCAAGTTCAGTTTTAGTGATTGACCTTGATATATTTGTGAAAGTACATCATGTGCATTAGGGTGCCCCCCATCCTCCCCTTCAGTTAATTCAACTTCTTTGCTTATCTAGGGTTTCTCCTTTTTCATCTGGAGACTCTCTTATGCGCCATCTTCTCCCTAGCATCCACATATTAGGGAGAACATATGCTTTTTTACTCTTTGTGACTAATCTCACTTAACACAATGTTTTCCAGTTGCATCCATTTCCCTGCAAATAACATGATTTTGTTCTTTATGGCTGAGTAAAATTCCATTGTGTACATATCCCATAGTTTTGTGATCCATTCATCTGTCGATGGACATCTTGGCTGTTTCCATAGTTTGGCAATTGTGAATTCACAATTGCCATTAGAACTCTAAACTCAACATTTCCCAAACTAAACTCAATACTCGGGACTCTAATCTTTCAGCAGTCCTCCTCCCTAAAACAGTTATAAGCACATAAATATCGCCATAGAACATTTCCCCTTCCTCAAGCCTTCTTTCTCCTCTACTCACCCCACCCCGCACTCCCTCTTGCCCCCCCCACAAATGCCTGTACTATATTTTCTACTTTTTGTCATGTACCTCCTTTCTGTTCTCCCTCTTTTTCATTCCTTCTACTAGTGCCCCACTGAGGATTCTTCTTACATGTTGTCATCGACATGATACAAAACTGGTCTTCCTGTCTGCTTTCACCCCAGGTCAGGTTGGTTCGTCTGCCCCCAGGTTCTCTTGTGTGCTCAGACATGCATAGCAAAACTGTTGCAGGTAAGACTGGACTGGTGGTCTCAGGGAGGGCTTTGAGTTCCAGTGAAGGGATTGGTCCTTGAATAGACTTACGGCTGGAGCCAATGAAGGCTTTTGAGCCAGGCATGATATGATTGGGGTTTTACAGTTTTCAAAGTACTTCCACATATTTATCTGATCCTCATAATACTCCTATGAGGCACAGCAGGTTTATGGGCAGTTTAGAAAAAGAAGGGAACTGGAAAGTTTCTATAAAAAGGATAAGTGAGAAATCCATCTTACAACCATTTCCCCAGCAGATAAGACGGACTTAGAATCTCTCTATGTCTAATTAAGTCTGTGGGATATGGATGGGTTAAGAGTAAGTCATCCAGACAATAACTGAAGTTAGCTGTCTGAGGAGAGCAGTGGGAAGTAAGACTAAATGCTTAATCTGAAACAATGTCCCTCCAGAGAAAGGCAAATAAAGAAAAGATGAGATGACTAGCAAATGCAGAAGATTGGATACCCTCAGACGATCCGTTTTATGTTGTCTCTTCAAGTCAGGCACAGAAAGGTTCTAATTTCTATTTTGTACAACGTGATTCAATAGGTCATGGTTTTTATTTTTAATAAAAGGTTAACATTTTCAAATGGACAGCAGATTATATTATAGATTACACTACATCCTATTAACTGGAAGAATTTGCAGCTCTGAGCAAGCTCTGCCACCTGACAGGATAATCACTTTCAATTAAAGTCTAGAGTTTCCATCAACTAGGTGAGTTATTGGAACCAACATATTATCCTTATTTTAGGGGAAAGGGACCCTTCATTTGGGGGACTTGAAGGGAGAGGTTATAAGGCATCTTTAAAGATGAGCCAGATACCCTAACAGGTGAGAAGTTTTTAGAACCTTTTAAATATTCAATTAGAGCAGTGGTTATCAACTCTGGCTACACATTCAAATGACTATGGAACTTAGAAAAATTGCCAATGTCGTCTGTGTGACCTCTTCAGACCAGCTGAACCTGGGAGAGGAGGCTGGGGGCTGCCCAAACATTTTTAGTTCAGACCTTTCAAGATGGTTTTGATGCAGGAAAGGGTTAAGAACTCTGAATGAGAAAGGCATTTGTGGGCAAATTTGTAGAATGGATGACTTTTTTTTAGCCAACTTTTATCTTTATTCTGTCTTCTACTTCCTGGCTTCAGTGGCTCCAGAGACCCACACCCCCAATTAAAAAAGAATCTCAGCCTTTCTTCTCAGGCCTTTTCTTTGTGAATGCACGGAGACAGTAGTTACTAGGCAAAGCTGTCAGCTGTCTTGAATACAGGCAAAGATAGATTGGTTTCTGGGAGTGAGGCAGAGGAATTTCAGCCTTGTAGGGAGGGAGTAATAATAATTGCTGATATTAATGGGTACTGGTGCTGTGTGTGTGAGGTACTATGCTAAGTAAATAGGGTGAATTATTTCAATGAACTTTACAACAGTCCTTGGAGATAGTTGCTATTGTTGATACCTGTTTTACAGGCAAGGAAAATGGGAAGCAGAAAACTATAGGAAGGTTAGAGGCTCTGAAGTCAGGCAATCTGGATCAAGATGGATTGCTCTTAACCACGACTCTCATGGTTCTCAGACATTGGTGTATATCAGAATCACCTGGAGAGCTAATAAAACAGGACCAGCTTCTTTCCAGTAGGAGTGAGTTGGGTCTTCATAATTTTAACAGCACCTAACTGATTCTGATATTTAGAAAATAAGAGGAACTATTGCACAACACTACAATTCTTACGAATAAGAAAACTGAGGCACACATAGACTGTGAAAAAAGGAGATACTAGGCATGGAGATTTGACCTTGGTAGGAGACAGAACAGAGCTAAAGTCACTTCAATGTACAAACTCTCCAATGCCTCAGACGAGGAGAGAGTGCCAAACAAAGGTAGGAACCATCTGCATTGGAAGATGGTGCGTGGAAGAAAGGGATTCATATCCATATTTCTGCATCTGAACCCTAAGCCTAGCTTTGATCCAATCAGCTAGATATTGAAAATATTCTAATATAAGCTAAGATCTGATTGAATCTAAGATGACATAGGCTAAAGCCACATTGTTATTTTATGTTCTGTTATCCTTTTTTTTAAAAAAAAAAAATGTCACCCACTAAACAATGACCTGCTATCAATTATAAGATGCATCCAAGTTTCTAAAGACAGAAAAAAAAAAAAAAACAATAACTGTGTATCTTAGGATCGATGAAATACGGTACAAGCTGTGAACTCTCATGAACTTGGTTCTGAAACTGTGGAAATCACTCAGCACTTTGGGGAGGCTCCTGCCAAAAGAGGCCAAAAACATAGTTCAAACAACATGGAAAATAATCTGTACTGCATATTTCAATGTGATTTGTTTGCTACAAGAATTGAATACACACAGACTAAAACTAGAGAAATTCATACCACCTTTTTTAGGTTTTAGTATTCAGTTTTCTTATCAGGAAAATGGGTTGTGGTGAGACTTATATAACACATATAAATAATTAGCACAGTACTTGGCACATAGAAGAAATCTGAAAATCACACATTTTCCTTTTTGCTAAGTATGAAGAGATTTTTATGCTGTTGCAGTCAGTTTTGAGGAAGGAGGACAAAGGAAAGTCAAAGATGTCCAAAAGAGGTGCATTATGAAAGAAGGACCATACATATGACTTAAAACATAAATATCTACTTGATACTGTTCCAAAGCAAATCTACCTTATGAAGTGAGCCCAACCTGTAATCAGTTTTGTACTAATGCTACATGAAGAGTTAGGTGTACAATGGAGACTGTTGATAATTAGAGGAAAAAATTACACACACACACACACACACACACACAAAATTCTTATAGAATCGTATATATATGATTCTAGTGCCTGGTTAAGAATATAACTCTTTAGCAATTGGATTTGCAAAGAATTATTTATGTGACATTTAACTCCTACTTCTTTAATAAAACTTGGGAGTTAATTTTTCAGTAAAATTATGTTTTTAGTATTAAATGATTTAGGAATTTCAGATATATGTGAAATTTTAGACTTGTCATTTTATACTGAAACAGCTTGATTATTTTCTGAAGACCACAATGAATATTTAATCAGGGCAGATAACTTAGATGTACTGTAGACCTTTCATGCTATGTATTTTACTGGGATTTCAGCTGCTTTCAAAGGGAGTGCCACACGTGGAGTCCATATTAAATAATGTGGAGTCTACAAGAATTAGGGCAAAAGTATTTGCTGATGTCCCACAGAAAAATCCATAATTGTGACATGAATCCAAAGAGTTGAATAAGGCACGATATGATTAGAGAACAGATAAATGACCACATGTGGGGAAATACTCAGGCTCCAATAATCACATGAAGGTACAGAAATGACTCTGTGTTATGGGTTTGGTGTCATGCGAGAGTCATAAAGCTTTCAAAAGACACAGGACTTCCCCCTTGATATACTCTCTACTTATTTTGAAGGGTTCACTGAGAGTGAATAAAGGATAAGGTCTAACAGTGAGGTGATCTCTTCAGAAGGGCTGGGCCTGAATTCACACTTTGCTGAGTGACAGAAAGGCCTTAACTTTTGGGGATACCAGTGCATCTGCTTCTCCCAAAAGCCTTCGATAACTTGGAAAAATTAATCCCTGACACTAGGTCACATTTTTTAACAAGGATGCCTCGAGTAAAATTATTCTGTCCTACACACTTCATGCAGCAAACATTTATTGAGCACCTCTGTGGTTCCTCACTCTGGGCTCTCTTCTAAGCAGTGACAAAGTTTGCATGGATACACAGAATAAAGAGAAAAATGAGGACACTGGTTAGGTTTCCATACAGCTGGGTGTGTTCAGTTCGTTCTTCTGAACTTATGTACCTGGAACTTTTGGTTTTTTTCAAATGATGTTTAATTTCTTGCGTGAGTGAGACAAAGTGGTGGAGTTGAGACAAGAGTGAACCCTGTGCATTCTAGTCTGCATTGTGCCACTGCCAGCTGAGTGGCTTTAGGCACATTATGTAATTGCTCAGCACCCCAGTTTCCTCATCTGAATGATGGACAAAATAATTGTAACTATTCCATAGAATTGTTATGAGAACGAGATAATTTAATATATGGAAAGTGTTTCTCACATAAAACAAGTTCTCTCTTTAGTATTAACTTGTTATTTCACTTATGAAACTATAGACTATAATCAATTAAACTATTATATTTTATTAATGTCCTTAAGAAACAGAATACAAAATTAGGCCCTTTGCATCTGTTTTCTATACCTACGACCTACCTGCAAACAACTGTTTATATGTTTTTGAAATTCTAGTTGTCAATAAAATGCAAAAGTCTGGGACTTACTTCTTTAAATTATTTATAACCATAATGTGGCCATAAACCATGGAATGAGTATCTTAAGATCCTGGGCCCATGGCCACAACAGCACTACTGTAAGTAGTCTGGGTACCACCAAACTGAAGTTAGCAAGACTTCTGGAGGAAACCCATTGTCATTAGCATTCTGTATGGGTCAACTGGCCTTTTATTCCCTTGAGTGAGAGGCTGGTTTAAAAGTTTCCCTGCTTAAACATAGCTCCAAGATTGAAAAGACAGGTGTTTATGTATCAAATAAACACAGAGACAGAGTAAAATACTCATTAAGCTTAGGTTTCAGTATTACTAAAAAAGAGGATTTCAGAAAAAAACAGGCATAACTCAAAAAATTACCTTAAATATAAATCTTTAGAGAGTTAGAGTTTTTCTAACACATTCTTTCTTGAATCACTATAAATAATGAATTAATGTGTCTATTTCTTTAGGCAGAAACCTCCTTACATCAGCAATAGTTAAATATACAGTTTAAAGAAAATAATATCATGACAGCAACATAAAACCAATGGAAAGTGCTGGCCAATTAATTCTTGTCTTCCCCACCCCTCTCTTAACTCTTCTGTGATATTATATGTAGAAAAACCCTTCTTTAGAATCAGGTCTGTTTTGTTCAATATACTATACCTGGCACTTAGCATTGTGCCTCATACACAACAGGCCCTCAATGAATCTCTTATTTTGCATTTAGCGGAAGAAAGGAAGCTAACACTTCTTGGAGACCTATGACATGCAAGATTCCTTATGAAGTTATTTTTACATATACATCACCAAATTATTTACATTTTTCATTGATACGGAAACAAGAGAAATGATACCTTATTGCTATGACCCAGGTCTAAGGAGAGAGAGTAGCTTTGTAGATTTTAGTCCCCTGTTCTTGTCAAGTTGCCTTCATACTTATAAGCCAATAATAATCCTTAAGTTTTAACTCAACATTGCTTTCCAGTGGCTTCATGTATTCCCTCTTCACATGACATCATGGCATTTCAACCCCTCTCTCCCACAGCTAGCTTGATGGCTCTTAATTCCAGGTTCCTAGGGGCCACATAGTATAATTAAAAAATTATCTCAATGGAAGGAGAATGAATCGAAAGAGACCCAGATTCCACGATTAGGATGCCGCTAGGTGTTCCTGGCAAATATGACTCAAATCTCTTTGTAAATGTTTATATTTTAAATTCGATTATCTGCAAAATGAATGACCTAAAATAGGCAATTAACTAACTCATTCAAAAAACAAACTTACATTAAGCACTTTATATATATATATCAAACTTGGCCTGCTGACAGGCATACAAGAATATCCAAGACAAAAATAACACTAAATTCCTGCCTTCCAAGAGATCCCAGGAAATCGAGGTCATAGTTTGTTCACCTTAAAGAGTCCTATTAATTCCTATGTCCTATGGCCTGGTGATCTAAATGCTATCTAGCTAACTCTTTTACAGTAAATTCAAAGCATGTTTGTTATCTCAAGTCAGTTACCAGCCCCAAATGAAAAGTAAAATTGTGTGGCACATCAGGGAACTAATATTAGATCTCAATGACCGATGGTTATAACAACTATAATGAAAGAACAGGCAATTTCTGAAAACTTTCCTTTCAAATCTCACTTTAGCACCTGAACAGTAGGAGTTCTTATTGTTTCCATTACTGTTTTTCATTTCTGGATCTATTGATGAAGTACAATATTTGAACAATACGTGTTCAGACTTCAAATGGTGACTGAGATTATTATAGTCAGTGAAGTACATTGAGAAATCGGACACCCAGCCATGCTTTACTATGAGAACAAAGTGAAGGATATTTATTTTATTGGACAGTTTGAATTTATTATAGGTTGCTCACAATTTCCTGTCTCATTTCGTTAGTGCTCTTGGAATTTATGTCAGCATGTCTTAGGTTATCACACTCCTCCGTCCCGACATTTATGCCACTAGACTGAACTGACTTAGAGAAAGTCCTAGGACAAAAATTGAGGGGGAAAATACCCAAATCTTTAGTTGAAGAATGGCAGGAGCTTTGGAAAAAACTCTGAAAAAGCAATGAAGATGAAAATGGAAACTCCGTGAAAATTAATGTAGTGTAGAATTGGCGAACATACCACTTATTTCTTTAAACAAATAGAAGAAAGAACCCGCTTATGAGGTGCACCCAAATAATACACAGGTGGTGAAACTATTAGAGTCCTGCAATTTCTTGCCTCAGAAGTGGAGTAAATCTGTATTATAAATGGCATATGTCTCTCACACACATGATTTTTTCTGCTATTCCCCTGCTCTCAGCTATCTTTCTTTTGATGCACAAGGATGGTTTTATTGTAATTAAATTATTTTAATAAGAGTTTTAGGGAAAACTTGCTGGGCGTGGTGGCACAGGCCTGTAATCCCAGTATTTGGAGGATGAAATAGGAGGTTTGCAGGTTCGAGGACAGCCTCAGGAACCCTCAGCAACTTAGTGAGAACCTGTTTCAAAAAAAAAAAAATAGAGATAGGGATGTAGCTCAGAGGTAGAGTGGCCCTGGGTTCAATCCTTCAATCCTCAGTACTACAAAAAAGACAAACAAACAAAAACTTTAGGTAAAACTCTAATAATGATGGGAGATGAAACTTATTATAGTATTCACACTCACAGAAATACAATTCCAAATGGACTATATTTGGTTTTTACATGGATTTTGGATGCTGCAAAGGTAATGTAATGTAGTGAAAATGTAAGATTGAAGTCTGGCAGGATGATGCCAAATGATAGCAGGAGATAACTTCAGATAATGGTCATATATAATTCTCACGGTGACAATTCCCACCATTTTCTTCAAGAAAAGTTCTTCCTCAAAGAATTAATCTTAACTAAGAAAACATTCCAGTTTGTTTTGTTGTGAAAATTGGTATCCTCAAATATAGAAGTTGTGAAAATAATTTTTAATGTTGGAAGTCAAATAGTGACTGATAATATTAATGAATATATCATATTCATAATCACTGGGAAGCCATAATTTATATCCCCACATAGAAAAAATAGCATCTAAGTAGATACAGAAAATTTATTTACAAGATGTACCAACTTATAGGGCAATTGAATATAATAATGTCCATTACATAACTATTGTCTACAGAGGAGTTGTTTTGGGGACAATTATAAATATAAACATGACAACAAAATATCTAACAAAATGCCAAGCTGCTCATTGCAAGGACTATCTTCTAGATTGTCTTCATTTGTCTCCAGTGGAGCTTATTGAGCTTTGTGTTATGTAGGTAATGATGAATATATAATTTTCCTGTGAATGAAAGTAATCACTTGAAGTGTTGTAGTACTTTGGAGTTTGCAAAACACTTCCACATCAACTGGTGCTTCTACTTCTTCCAGCCCCTTGGAGAGTTAGATGGAATGGGAACTAGTGCATGGAGGCCCAGACAAGAGCAGATGGGAGCTGTGACTTAAGCCAAGAGCTCAGAACTGGGATCAGTACTGCAGCCCAGATGGTAATGTTCTAAAACCAGAGCTTTTTCATGACCCTTGAGCACTGCTATGGTTAGGCGTGGCTTGAGTGTCCCTCAAGGGTCCATTGTGAGTAGAGGCTTGGACCCCAGGTGATGGTAGTGGAAGATGGTGTGAATCTTTAAGAGATGGGTCACTGTGGACATGCCCTCAGTAGGGACGGTGAGATGCAGGTCTTTCCCTGCTCTTGGTTCAAGATGTAATCTTGCTTGCTCTCCCACACTCTCGCCATTGCTATCTTTTCCATGAGGTGACGCAACCAAGGAGTGGCCCTTATCACACATCCTGTGTTATACATTTGGACTTGCAGCCTCCAAAACTGTGAGCCAAATAAACCTCTTCTCTTATTAAGTTAGCTCTTTAGGTATTTTGTTATAGTGACAAAAAGCTGATAAATAAGGCACCTCTAAGAAAAACATATCAGAGATGTCTTGAGACTGAGTATGCTTGAAAAATGTTTTTTACTTTGTATGGTGCTGTGCAAAACATTTGTTTTCTTTGCCTTTTGGAGCCTTTTTCTCTGTATCACCTGTTCACTCCTTGATTTTCTGATATTCTATCTTTGGAGTGGTGCCAGTGTTACACCTTGGTTTCTGCTTCTTAGTGCCTTTTCCTGTTGTCTTGGTTTTCCCTGAGGATCTGTGTGGTTGTGTCCTTAGTCTGGTTGTTGGGTCCTGCTCTGTTCTAGGAGAATCCCACTGGTTTAGTATAACTCTGCCTCTTTCAGTTTCTTTCATTTCTTAATATTCCTTTATTTACTTGTGGATTCTGTATTTGAAAAATTGACCCATTTTCCTATTTTTCCTGCAACATTGACACATACACTCAGCTACTTAGCACACTCTAATTATGCATTCAATTGCAAATGCAAATAATAAATGGCCATTAGGATGATGTGGGGTCTTCTTTTTTTTCTCTCTTTTTTCCATATAATGAATGGAAAGTGGTATTGGTACTTTAAGTACTTGCATACACAGCATCTGAATTACAAGCATACGGTATTTAAGAAGGTATTCAGTATAACAACACATTTCCACAAATTTCAGTGTTTTCACGCAACAAAGGTTTATTTTTGGTTCATGGCTAAATGAACATCAACAGTGAGAGTATGTGAGGGTGGTGGTAAGGGGTAGTGCTCCATGTAGTCATTCAAGGACCCAGGCCTTCATCCAGTAGCTTTGCCCTTCCATAGAGCCTTGAAATTCTGAACTGGTATCTCTTCATCTGGCAGGCAGGTAAAAAGAGAGTGCCTGATGCCTGGAGGACCATGCAGGAGGGGTCAGGCCTCCAAGTGCCACGTGCTGTGTCTGACTATATTCCACTGACCAGAACTCAGTCACATAACACCATACAATCACAGGGAAAGGAGGGAAATATAGTTTATCCTTATGCCCCAGAGTAAAAAGAAGAGTTTCGGTGAATCCATAACATTGTCTCTGCTAAAATGAGAGTTTATAAATACTTTCAAGTTTTATGAAACTATAGCTAATGTAAATATCTTGTTCTTCCTGAGGATAAAGTTTGTGAAAGGAAAAATACTTGAGAACTTAATGGATAAAAAATATAGGAAACATGCAAAATGATTCTTTCTAATTGACAACAGCAAAAAGAATTGTTGTTCACTATGTGGCTATGTTACAGAGAGAGAAAGAAAAAGAAATAAACACAGAATATATTTAAACTTGGTCTTCTTAAAACTAGAAATAGTGAAATGCTTCACACTGAAAATGAATGTTCCCATTTTCCCCTCCTACTTGTATTTTGCTGTCTTTTAATTTTTTTTTACTAAGTCATTCTTACTATTCACTTATTAATTCATTCAACATTTATTGAGATCTAATTAGCAGGCATTCGATAGAAGTAGGAGAAATGTGCTGCCTCCCACAGTTTTGGGGGTAGACAGAAATGAAAGTTAACTATGAGAAGTACAGTGACAGAGATAAATGCAAAGTAGCATAAAAACATAAAAAACTACATTTAAAATATTTTAGACCCTACAGTTAATTATTGATGACTTCTGATGAGCAATTACTAAGTGCTGTCTAGCCATGTAACTGTACACTGGTGTAGTTTTGGGTGGAGATATTCAGACATGGAAATTATGGTATTTCTTCTAAGAAATGTTACAATTAGTTACTGAAATAAGATATATTCCTATGACCAAAACAGACATCATTAGTGAATGTAAGAAAACAAGCTGATTTATAAGTTCTGAGCTTTTTGCAAATACAATAAATGAAAAGCCAGAAGACACTCTCCACTACAGACTAAGACTCTATCCATTGAGGCATCTTCTTGACATGGCCAGAAAACTTTCACCTAACTGACTGCCTTCCATGCTGGGTGCCCTTGTCAGCAAAGCCTCTGGGAGGGGAAGCAGAACAGTTAAGCTTTATTCAATGTAGGTTTTAATCTTGAAGCTCGGGAATTGGGGAGATTTAGTCATTTATTTTTGAGCTCATGGAAAGAAGGGGTTGATAGCAGCAGCTTACCCCAGTTAGCAGGCAGGCTCCCCACACAGCTGTGCTGGCCTATTTCAATTAGGATCCTTTAGGACTTACATCACCTCTGGTATGCCAGTCCTAAGCTGCTCATGAGCCAGTACTGCCAATCAAGCCAGAATTCAACCACATGGTATGGTTTTTATGATGTAGACAGAAAATGACATGAATTTGTCTCATACTGGTGCAAACACAAAGTTTGAAGCCAGCCCTCTAGAAGAAGAAAATTAGTAACAATGGCAAGACTATAAAATTTGATTTAGATACATTTTCCTGTGGTTATCTCAACACACTTCACCAGTAGGTTATTCATGGTGATTCAAGGAATGTTCTCACTCAAGAAGAGACTCTGGTCCTCCTGCTATGAAGAGGTCACTCCTGGGTCACTCTACTCATGGGACCATAGAAACAGTAGAATATGCTTACTGAGGAAAGGGCAGAATGAAACTTGAATAACTAAACCTGAGAAAGTGCCATTCCTGGAACTTGAAAGATACACAAAATAGAAGTAGAACTGTCACTTGACCAAAGAAACTAGAATATACAAATGAAGTCAGAAAACACAGAAAATGTGAAGAATTAGAGAACCATGCAGTAGTCTAAGTCTTTTTCTCTCTTGATTCAGTTCACAAGCAGTTGTGATGTCTGCATATAAAGGTATCCTACTAGGTGCTATAGGAAATGCAGAAATTCATTAGACATTGTATTGTTCTTGGAAAAAATTAAAATTATATTTTGATAAAGCCGTAATAAAGGGGGGCACCAAAACATGAAACCATGTCTCATCCTCATATAATTCCTGTGCAAGATGCATTAAAGTGAGTTTTTAAAAAATAAGTAACTTCTACACTTCACAGATAAAAAAAAAAAAAAAGTTCCACAAACTCTGGCTTTAATTTTGATGTTAGGCTATAAGATTGAACTTTGTACCACTCTTAAATTAGAGCAATAGCCTACTCCATGGTGTGCTAGAGGATTGCTTTCTACTTTATTTACACATATATTCATTTATTCATTGTGTCTTTCCTTGAAAGTCTTCAATATACATAGAATAAGTCAAGGAAAACCTTTTCTGGTGTAACAGGATCCTTCTGTAGTTCACTAGTGACCACTATTGGACATTCTTCCTTCAACTTACATGAAACGATAGAACTGGCTCACAGGAAAATAACAGGGAGGGGTGTGGGGGGCGGCGCAGGAAGTGGTACTGGACAGACAGACTGAACACTAAAAACAGGAGCCCAAGAAAACAAAAAACATGACAAGGAACTTCATGAAAACATCAAGAGAATCATTTTAACATAAATGCCTCACTATGTTTTACAGATTTATGAAAAAAATATCTTCATGCATGATTTAAAGACACTGTAGGTATGAGAATAAGAAATAGATATAGAGAGAATAGTTACAGAGAAGAGTTTGTGCAGGCACATGCACCACGCAAGCTCGTGCGCGCACACACACACACACACACACACACACACACACACAGAGTTGGAACAGGCCATGATCTGCTGTAAATAAGGGATTTAACATTCATTCCACAAGCTAATGGTGCTTCTCGCCATCCAAGATAGATCCACTTAGATAATAGTGGAAGAGAGTGCCAGAGGAACTGAAGGGAATGGGCTATTGTGTTTGACTAGTTTCCATGTATAAATTAGTGCAGAGAAGGAAAAGAAATTCAACAGAAAAACACATGTACTTTATTATAATTCCTAGTGTTACTCTTGCAGCCTTGACAATAGCAGGAGAAAGAGCTTAAAACCACTTAAAAGAAGCAAAAAGCAAATGCAAATTTGATTAAATGCCTTTCTGACAAGAAGTGATTTGACTTCAAGTGCAGATGGACACATGTGTCAATGGCCGGTCATGGTTTTTGCCACATTTCTTTTGAGCTGAACAATTGAGACAAAGGAAGGAGAATGAAAAAGGGGAGCAGGGTGGGAAGATTGGGAAAGTCATGTCATGTGGCTTAATTTGGCTTGAATATCAAGATGAAATCTCTTGCTCAGTACTGTCCAATTATGTCAAGCATAAAAAAAAAAAAAAAAAGGAGTGTGCACCCTGCATGAAAATATGGGTGGTAAACTGAAACACATACAGAAGACACTGTGATCTCATTCTCTCAGGAATAATGTTCCAAGAGGAAAGGATTTTGATAAAACCAAGACTCAGCAATATTTAATATGGGTACACACTCAAGAACCAAGTCATGATACAGATGATTTAGCTGTCAATGTAGTGAAGGCTATTTGATGAGGTAGAAACTGGACCTGCCACTATATACACAAGATGTTTTCCAATTAAGTTAGAGACCTTCAGCAATTGCCTAAATTAATTCTAACAACAGGCAGAATCTTGTAGTATGTAAAAGAATTCTAGGAAAAACAAGTCCGCCAATTTAATTTCTCTATCAAGCCTGAAGGTTGAGCTGTGATGTCACACTTCTAGTTCCAAGTCAACTACAGGTCAGGCTAAAGTTCACTTTCTCTTAAGCCAATAGTTAATTTTGGCTACAAAGTTAAAGTAGGTAGTTAATGAGCAAGTATAGCAAATGTCCATTATTTTGTTCATATCTATCATGGCCAAGAAGATGTAAAAAGACTGCATGTCTCCAACAGAGTACAGATTAACCCACAGCATTACTCTCATTGTCACTAAACACCACCATAGCACAAAGCAAACAGTTTATGTTCTCTCCATTATGTGACCCTTGTGTTCAAATACAAATAAGCTTCATTCCTTATCTGTAAAATGGGTTTTAAAGTGTCTTATTTACATGACTTTTGTGAGAATTCATTGTGATGCTTTTCAAACAATGAGTCTAGTGTTTTCCACCTTCAGAAACACAATATATGACAGCTATTGCTAATGCCATGATTGCTCTGCACAGGGGTATATCTAGGAATTCGACAGCCAGTTATTTTTCTTTCTGGCATAAATTTCAGATTCACAATTCAGGTAAAAACAGGCATACAATAAACCTGGGCTTGACTTCATAATACAACTATTGTAATCCAAACGTGTGTTAAGACCTTCTGAAATAAGCAAATATTCCTTTTTCCCACATAAGTCTAATTATATGCTCATAACCATATATGAATATTTAAGATAACAAAGAAGAATATAATGCATTTACCAAATGCATCAACCTATTGCTGAATGGGAGGGCACTACTAAAGTATAAAGAGATCATACTTCCACACAAAAATCAAAAAAAGTAATGTGTCCTAGTAATTTGCCCCATGATGCAATTTAGTGGGAAAATAACACAAACTTTAAGAAAATCACAAAGAAGGAAAGATGAGAGACAAACTAATGATGTATATAAGTAACACATCCCATATGGAAAAAATGAGACACCTTTCATAAATTGCTTGCTCCACGAGTCATAAAGCACACCTAAACATTCTGCTTCTTATAGTCCTCAGAAGGGCTAAGATGGATAGTCTATTCATGCTTAAAATTTACTATGCCCTTAAGTTTATGTGAAAAAATTGAAAATATGTTTCTATTTGCAAGGCAGCATTATACTTTTTTAGATACAGTGATGCCAGTTATTAAGATATGGGAATGCATAAAATATTTAATCACTGTCTAATTACTTTATGCGATGAATCTTCCTGGAGATTTTCATTCTGTACCAAATGGCTTGTTTCCCATTTTCAGAATTATAATGCAGATCAACTTTGTCAGAATCAAAGCAGAACAAAATATTCCTTCCCCATCAACAAAGCAATGCAACCTGTATACTGGCTACATTTCTACCTTGCTCCCTTCTTGCCTTGTTACCTCCTGAGGAAGTTCTGGCATGCCCTAAATGTGACAAGTGGAGCTTACAGTCACGTTTGTTTGGAATCCGTGTATGCAAGTTTTGGAATCAAACCTTCAGATGAGGTTTACTAAACTGCCTGCCCAGAACACTCTGGTTTAAAAAAATGTGCATTGCTATTAATATTTTGAGTGTAGATTGTTTTTGGACAGTAAATGTTCATTTTCTGCCCATAAAACCAAGTATGAGTCACAACGGAACATTTACTTTGAGTCAAAAATGCAGTGAGTGCTGATGTTCAAGAGCTGAGCATCTTATCACTATGATGAGAAATCAGCCATATAAAAAGTCATCATTTTTCTTGTCTTCTTCAAAAGAAGATCTGAGATCAAAGACTGTAATCCTTAATTCATAAACACTAGCATTAACTAGTACCCATAAATGACTTGCAGTAATTAAGAGCTATAATCTGGGTTGGCTGCAAAGAAGGATCTTATTCTGTCTTCTACCTGGTCTGCGGTACATGTATACTAGGGAAAAATAAGTCATAAAAGGCACCGGGGGTGGAGGAGGGAGCCTCTCACAGCCTATCCTTCAAAAAATTCCAGGAACACCGCAGTGAGTGAGTTTGATTTCAGGATGTCTGTTATCCAAATTCCAAGCATACACACAGCCATTTATACAGTCCTCAGCTCACAAACCCTGTGCAGCATATCCCAAAGTTCATGTCTCAGTAACAGTATTATCATATACCTGTAACTAATTCCTGAAAGTCTTGCAGACTTTATTTTGCTTAGGAAGTTGGGGTTAAAATTCTAAAAAGTTTATTTTTTAATCATGTAAATTATTTTACCTGGGGTTTTAAGATACAACACACACACACACACACAACCACCACCACCACCACCACCACCACCACCACCACCACCACCACCCTAAACAGCACCCGAACTAAATGGCAATCACAACATATTGAAATGAAAAGGCATTTACCAGGAGCAGGAAAGCCAGAAAGAAGAGCGGTATGCCAGGAGTTGCCCGCCGGCAGCATTCCATGCTTGGATCCTTGCCGGACTCTGAATCGGACACTGAATAAGCTGCTAAGTGCTCCTCTGCCTGCTGTCACATCCAGTACTGGTGCTAACACTCCAGCCCTGCCTATCAGCTTCCATCGGCCGCTCACATTTCCTGACCGAGGGGTGGGTGGGTGGATGGGTGGGGGGTAAGCTGAATGGAATCTCTCTTGGAGCAGGCAGCCAGCCAATCAGGCTCCTGCTAATCAGACATGCTGAATAACAAAGCCAGGGGGACAGAGAAAGTGTAACAGTGTGTGTGGAAAAAGGGGGAAGAGGAGGAAAAAAGCAAGGAGAGAGCGGGTTAGCAGAGGGAGAAGAGAAATGCCAGAGATGCAGAAGGGCAGGAGACACAGCAAAGCTCTGTGCTTTTCCTAACCTGGTCAGTCCTTTGTGAGATGTGTTTCTGTTGCCATTTGCCTGTGCTGACGTCTGTCTGCCGCTTTGTCAAGTACAGTAGCTCCCTGTGCCCGCGTATTGTTCCATTCAGGAGAGAAACTTAATCCCTGTCAATATATAACATATGCCATAAAGGGAAGGAGCCATAGTCGAAAACTGACTTCATGTGCACTTTCAACGGGAGTCTGCACCGCTGCTTTCCTCCCCCTCTGTGGGATTCCTCTTGATTTTCCCCTTTGACTAGGAAAAGGTTAACTAGAGAAGTTTTTTAAGGCTCCTCACTAAAGCTAACAGTGGAATAAGTTATTTTGTGTATGAAAGACTTGATTTGGGAAAGAAATAAAGAAAGAAGACAAGTTGCTTCTTTGTAAAGTGACAATTTGAAACATTCAAGGTCTACTAATTCCAAAGGCACACTTAGAAACTTAGATCCCTGAGTTTAACAAGAAGCCCTTAACAAAGACTCCAAAATGAGTGAGCTGAAATTGGGGCTGAGGAATTGCCTGGTTTTGACATCTTGCCAGCTCTCAACTATCTGGTTTGCAGGGTGAGGGAAAGAAAGGATGGATTAAAATCTCAGTGAATCCATCCCCAAACCTTATTTTCAGTCTCCTCTGCACCTGACCCGCATCTTTGTTCAGAGCTGCAATACTGCAGAAAAGATTAAAGGGATTTCACCTCTTTTTCCTGAGTGGACAGGTTGGCCTCTGAGGTCCAGCCCAGCCCGGGGGAAGACTAATGAACACAGTAGTGGCACAGCCCCCAGCAGGGAGACCATCAGGAAGCTTCCGAGGCCGCCTCTTAATCCACCCTCAAGCACCCTCAAGCAAACTCTGACTCCACCAGAGGAGGATTTTATTACAACTTTAGGAAAGTGTTAAGTGTCAAACAAGGACGCATTTCCCGCTTATCTGCTGAGGAAATCTTTGTGTTGTGAAAGAATGAACTAGCAAACTTGGCCTTCCCTGTTCATAGGTGTGTCACCAAGAAGTTTCTCTTTGCAGACCTGATAGCTCAGGAATATATGTGGTGGAGGTAGAAGGCGCTTAGAATTAATATAATTTCCTTTCATTATTAAAAAATATTGAAGCACACAAGCATGGAAAACCTGAACTAGCCATAATAGGCATGTGAATACAGGCAGATCTGCTAATCTATGTACCTGCAGTGTTGCTTTTCAAAAGAGGTGAAGAAAAGCAGGCTGCTTGACCTAGGTTACTAACTTCATATGGTATATCAATTAAAGAGAGAGGAGCTTTAAGTCAAGGGCATACAAGGACTCACCTTTCTCCTCAGTAACAAATGTGTGGAACTAGACAATGGATAGGACAAATCCATAAAAAGCAGTCCTGCTTTTGAAATATCAGTTTCTCTCATAGAGATTAGCTTTACAAATCTCTCAAAATTTAGCTAATGTCCACAAGCTAGAGAGTCTTTGCAAGTGGATGTGAAGGTGCTGGACTGCGATCTGAAACCATCCTCATAGTTTAAAAAGTTGACTGAAATAAACTTTCAGTCATAAGGTTATGGTATCTCCCTCTTGTACATACTGGGGCTTTCTGCTACCATTCCTCCTCCACCCATCAGAGTTATTAGCTAAAAGAGTTCCAACTAGTTCTACTATGAAATGGAACATTTTACCTAGCACCACTTCCTCCCTCTTCACACATAAACGTCACTCATCAGGCAGGTCCAAAGCAAAGAACAGGGGTGGGGGAAGAAACAGTAGTATTACTATGCTAATGAGAAGATATCATTTGTAGAGGCAAGGAAAATGGCATAGTCAGAAAATAACTGGCAGCCACCTGTATGCTTGATTCCCTCCTGCTTTGGAAAGAAATACTGTCATCTGAGCTTTGATGGGCATGCCAATGTACAGTAAGCTAGCTTTCTCCATGAAGTCCCTAAATCATACAGCATTTTTAAGGATAGACCCCAATTGTTTGTTGATAGCTTGGAGGGCGTCTACCCCAGAGTCTCATGGTTGTAGTCTCTATGTTCATAGCATTTTCTTTCCTGTTGGGAGTGCTTGGATAAACTCAAAAAGCAATTGCACAATCCAGAATTAGCACCATGCAGGGAAAACTCTGAGTTTAACTCTAGAAAAAGGAGAACAAAATCAAGTTGGATTAGGGTGATTGGGGAGTGTTTGCAGGATGGGCTAACTTTGATAAGTAACAAAGTCTCTGTGATAGCTTTAAGGTTTATAAAATGCATTTACATCCACAACCTCACTCCATCTTTCTGACTACTTGGAGAAGTGAGCTAAGTGCTCATACCTTTTTTATATATGGGAAACAGGCTTAGAGAAGTTAAACGACTAGACTGAGGCTAAAACTAGCCCTTGAGCTGGGTCTTCTGACTAAGTCCATTCTTACCTCATATTCATCTACGTGGACATTTGCATCTATATACATACATACAGACTCAGCCTATGGCATCTGGTCAAAGGAGGTCTGCTGGAAGACAGAAGGCAGGCTACCAGGGTTTGCCATGGGTATACATTACCTGACGATGGAAAGTATCTTATTTTAGCCTCCAGCTTCTCCAGCTCCCAACTTTGTCATTTCTTAGACCCTTTTTAGTGCCAAGGGAAAAATAACATAAAACCCTAGGTAATCTAGACCCCTACTCACAGCCGCCGGGGAAAGGCCCCTCATGGCATGCGAGCAGGGCGTTGGCTGGGTTCCTTTTTTCCTCTGCAGGTATCTAAATTAAAGCCGTCTGCGAGTGTCTGTGGAGCCGCGGCAGCAGCAGAAGCCGGGGCAGCAGTAATCCTGGTTGCCGGTTCCACGCACAATATATTAGGTGAAATGAAAGCAGCAGCAAGAGCGAGTGTCAGGGCTGTCTGAAGCATCATTCCAAATGGTATGGATTTAACAATACTTAATTTAAAAAACACCAGCTTGGACAGCAGCAAGCTGTTAACATTCAGTGTGCTTTATGGCAGGAAAGAGTGAGCTAAACTTTCGGAATTTCTCTCCCTGGGGAGAATGCCTTACAGCCTTTGCTCCTGAGCCACCTGTCTCTTCCCTGAAGTTGAGCCTCTCTGCTTGGTCCTTTAGTTGCAGGAGCTGGTGTAGAGAGGACAGAAGGTCTCCTGGAGAGGACTCGGGGGTGAGGGTCTGGGGAGCAGTGGGGTCTCAGCTCCTTTTTGTAAGGAGGCGATGAAGGTAGCACTGGAGCCTTGTTTTCCTCCTGGATATGTGGTGAAGTTCTTTGCTATCCCTGGCTAATTCTGAAACTCAAAGGGAGAGAAATAATGGGAAGTGTCAGCAGATAAGTGGACAACAAAAGTGTGGTCTGAATACACAATAGAACTTTACTCAGCCAATAGAACAACAAAGTTACGTCCTTTGCAGGAAAACGGATGGAATAAGAGAATATTATGATGAGATCAGTCAGTCTCAGAAAGTCAAGAGCTGAATGTTTTCTCTCATATGTGGAAGCTAGAGAGAAAATGGGAAGCAAAGGGGTCTTTAGAAAATGGAGGAGATTGACCAGTAGAATAGTGGAAGTGAGCCGGGCGTGGTGGCGCACACTTGTAATCCCAGCATTTGGGAGGCTGAGACTGGAGGATCCGGGTTCGCGGCCAGCCTCAGCTACCTAGTGAGGCACTCCACAACCTAGCGAGATCCGGTTTCAAAATAAAGAATAAAAAATAGGGCTGGGGGTGTAGCTCGGAGGTAGAATGACCCTGAGAGTTCAATCCCCAGTACCGCAAAAAAAAAAAAAAAAAAAAAAAAGGATAGTGGAAGTGGTGAGGTTGAGGGAAGTGGGTAAGGGAAAAGGAAGAACCAATGAAAGAAACAAATCAAATTATGCTATGCCTAGGTATGAAGGTATCACTACAAATCTCACTATTTTTTTATGGGGAAGGGTGGGTAGCAGGTTGAGATCTGAAAGGAAGCACACCAAGACCTGTGTGCATGTTTGCTTGTATAACTTTGAACCCTCACTATGATACATAATTACCATATATCAATAAAAGTATTTAAAAAGTTATGAAAGCAGACTGTAGTTCCTAGGGACAGAACTGGGATTTGAGCACAACTCTAACTTTCCAATTCACCTAGGATCCATTTAACTCTGAAGCCACTAGAGCATTTAGCATAATTTTCAAGTCAACCTTCACACCACATGAGCTAATGCGATCTGAGCAGAAACTCTATAAGGTAAAGAGTGATTATTACCTCCAATTTTCAGACAAGGGAACTGGTGTTCTCATTTAATAAATGGGTTCGTTAAGGTTACTTTCAGCAAGTGGGAGGTATATATATATATGGGGAATAGTATATATATACAATTTGACTTTTCCCCAGGACCACTCTCTGAGCAACCAACTGAAAATATATTTATTGAGTCTTCCATGTGCCAGACACTGTTAGGGTAGGGTTATTGCCCTCATATGGGTGTTATTTGTGGTGGATTAGTAGTCAACATTTATCCCAACCAATACTTTACTGACATGCAGAGTCCAGAAACCCCAAAACTACATTTCTAGACTCCCTTGCAGCTAAGGTATTGGGTGTGATTTAGACTTGGCCCCTGTGAAGCACTATCATGAGATTCAAAAGGAAGAAGTGAGGCAGGGTTCATACGTTGATCTCTGCCTGCAAAATCCATAGAGAGATGCAATTTGTCTGCATCCAGTGCTAACCAGTCACTATCTTTATAACATCAAGAGGTAGGTATGGATGCACATTTTATTAGCTAGATCAGAGAGTGTGGGCATGGTTCTCATAGCCCTTGCATTTCTGTTCAGCTTTTGCACTCAACAGATAATTTCCTGGATGTGGAAGAAGCAAAGGGCCATGAGAGTCCAGAGCAGGAAGAGGTCATTGCTGGTGTGAGAACTCAGTAAAGAGGACACAGTTGGAAGAAGTGGAAACTGAAGAAGGCCTGAGATGGACAGAGACTTGTAGGAGATGAAAGGAAACCCAGGAATGGGTGAACAAGTGTGGAGGACAGAGGAAGCAGAGAGAAGGCAGAGTGTGTGAGGCTCATGCTCTTGCTCCCCTTCCTTACTACGGCAGGTTGCTTAATGGACAAAAAGCACACTTTTAAGTTTGTTGTTCCATGGTCTCCCTCTCCCCTTGAGGTGTCTAGCAATTCTTATTACTTATGGGAGGAACTGGACACATTTTAAAATTTGATTTATCTTTACTGCTTAAAGCACCAGGAACCTCAGCTTATATTTCTTCCTATGGTCTATCACACTTGCTTCTGGGCTTCTCATACTGTAGGGACTTGGTTAAAATCTGTGACTCCAGTCAGTAGCAGGAAGGAATTGCAGAGACTGCTTTGGTGCAGTGGGAAGCATAATTTAATTTGTTTCAGCAAGCAAATGGCTGGAACTTTTTGAGCATAAGAGTTTTTGTTAGCTTTTAAGTTTTTAATGATGAGAATAATACTCACCACCATAGCACTGTTGTGGGTAGTGGTGTGAGGGGTTTACACAGCGTCTAGCTCAGAGTCTGATACAAAGAGAAAATCAACAAAGCACTGCCAGGTTAGGCAGTGGGCATACGGATGCTCTTTGTACTTGTGTCCCAACTTTTAAAAATTCTAGTACTATTTCAGGGGAAAATATCATAATTTAGATTTTAATCCTAGGAACTTCTCCCTTCCCCACAAACAAAACAAAAGAACAAAACAAAACTCATAGTAGAGCACTGAACTAAACTGGAGGATAGAATTATCAACTCCTCTGAAGCCTATAGTCTACCTTCTTCCTTTTTCGACATGGCTAGAGTTATATCATGGATCTCAGAGGATTGTTATTGAATTAGATTCCACAAATGCTTACTAAGTACCTACTGTGTGCAGGACATGACACTATAGAGAATTCTAACAACAGAGAAACTGTCTTTTGTAGCCTTTTTGACATTGAGAGACTTATCAATGTAATCACTGAGGTTTGAATTATGGTTGTAATATTCATATACTAAGCCCAAGTGTAACATATAAATCTAAGGCCCTTGGTTCTTAGTTCTGTACTATTTCCATGACATCATCCTCCACAGATAAAATAATTACACCAGAGCCAGACAATAAGGTGAAGTGCTGTTAACAGATTTATAGACAATATAGGGAGAGTGGGATTGAAACGCAGAAGCCAAATTCCTCAGCTTGGCATTCAAGGACCTCCTGATCTGCTTCCAATCCTAGGATAGTAGAAAGCCATGCACAGCCCAATTATAATACCCGTTCGTACCAAATACTCCAAGTACTTCAACTCCTGTGTCTTTGTTCATTCTGTCCCTTCTGCCTGGAAGGCATTTCTTCTATCACCCCCTCACTAAAGTTGAGATTTACAAAGCCTTTCTCTGACTGTTAAGATGTTTTTCTTAACTCTTTTCTTTTGCCCATTTACTTGCTGGGATCTTGATATTTTTCTATATTTGGATACATTCTTAAGCTATCATAAATGTGAGTCATTCTTTTAATAGAAAAAGTTGTCTCCATTGTTTTACTATTAATATTATTCTTACAAGTTTTTTTTTTAATTGGGCAGAACTTTTAAACTTGTCCAAAAATGATTTACCAATCATTTTTATTGCTGATTTATTTTGCTGCTTTAGTCTTTAAAAGTTTTCTTTCACCACAAATGGTAAATATTTTTTCCATTTTCTAATTTGGAATTTTAATATTTAATTGTTTACAAAACCTAAGTATCAGTAATTGCTTCCTTTTCTGCACTGCCAGACTTGCTTCCACATATCTACAGGTGTTTTTCAGACACCACTGTTCAAGGAGTCGCTTTCGCTCTCGCTCTCTCTCTTGCTCTTGCGCTCGCTCTCCCTCAACTAGATTGTAAATTCTGTGAGGACTAATGCCAAGATTATGAACTACGAATGGCCACTCACAGAACAGAGCATAGCACCTGAAAATAACTGGTATTGGATAAATAGTTGTTAAAATTAACATGTGAATCAATTAACACCCACAGGGTATCAGGAAAAAAAAAGCAAGGGTAAGAAAAAAGCAAAAAGGAGAATAACAAAAGAAAAATGTCTTCTGAAAATTAAGAAAAATGTAGATTAAAATTGAAATATAATTTGAATTTTAGAAAAGCACTAAACTGTGGAAAATCAGAATACCCTTCCTCTGAAATAAAACAATAGGTTTTCCTGTGATCTTTAATTTTATCCCTGTTATATACTGGTTATAGATGCTAACACTAACTAGATTAATGGTTTCTATATAAGGTTAAAAGGAAAATCTGAAATCACAATTATAAACATTATCACAAAGAAATAGAGTAGTGAAATAATATAAAATAATTTAATCTGGGCATGGTGGCACATGCCTGTAATTCAAAAACCTAGGAGGCTGAGACAGGAAGATCACAGGTTCGAGGCCAGGCTCAACAACATAGCGAGAACCTCAGCAACTTAGTGAGGCTTTGTTTCAAAATAAAAAATAATAAAAAAGGCTAGGTGTGTAGTTGGAGATAGATTGCCCCCAAAGTTCAATCCCCAGTATAAAATTAAAAAAAGAATTTAAAACTATAATTAATTTGTAGTATATTTGTTTGTGACAAATTTCACATTTATTTGTAGTACACAACATAATGTTTTAAAATATATACACATTATGGAATAGCTAAGTCAAACTAACTAACATGTGCATTATCTCACCTACTTATGCTTTTTTTTTTAAAAAAAGAGTTTATTACTATTTTTTTTTTTTTGTAATTTCCAGAAAGGACAAAGGACACAGCATTTGTAGGTAAAATTGTATATTTCATGTTTTGTACTTGAAACTGTGTTGGGCCTTACTTTTGAAAAGCTTTCATGAATGAATGTAAAACTTGGTAAGTATGGCAAAAACGGGGGGGGGGGGGATAAGGTAATAACATACAGAGCTGAATACAAGCCAACTACAACAAAACATTTACCAGATATGCAGGTGTCCTGAGGGGAAAATATGGGGTACAGTTGGAAGAAACTTAGGGAAAAGGATCCAGAAATGTATCATTTTTTGCATGTGAATTTCCTAGAAGTTAAAGTCCAAAGCTGGTTCCCCAGCACAGAAACTAGCCATTACCAAAAGAATAGGACTCCAAGGACAAAGGGGAGAAACCCTTGTCCTCGTATATGACTGGAGGAGGGTGGCAGAGAACAGGGGCCTTCGGGACAGGCCTACTTGACAGGACACAACTCCAGCTTAGAGGTTTCTTGCAGTCAAGGCAGGCAGGAGAAGGAGGCAGGGAAGGAAGTTTGCTGTGTCTCCCTGAGCATTGTAAGAGGACCACCACTGGGGTCTGTCTGGGATGTGCAAAAGAAAGAGCCAACAAGTTCCCAGGCACGACCTTGACGGTGATGGTTTTCTCTCTTTTTTTTTTTTTCCGGTACTGGGGATTGAACTCAGGGGCATTCTACCTCCGAGCTACACCCCCAGCCCTATTTTTTATTCTTTATTTTGAAACAGGGTCTCATTAAGTTGCAGACAGCCTCACTAGGTAGCTGAGGCTGGCTGCGAACCCGGATGCTCCGGTCTCAGCCTCCCGAATGCTGGGATTACAAGCGTGTGCCACCACACCCAACTTGGTGATGGTTTTCTCAAAGTCTGCTTTAAGGAGAAAGTGTGCCCTTCATCCATGGGCATCCAGGCCCAGCCTTGGGTTTGGGTTATATGGATCATCTTCCCTTTGTTCCTCTCGCCTTGCCCTCTGTCCCAACTGTTCTATCACTTGGGCTAAGCTAGCAGTACTCTGGTCTGACTCAGACCTGCCTTGCAAGAATGTTTCCTATGACCACTGACATTGACCTTTGCTCTCAAGGGCTTGGTTTTTGAACTACAATATGCATTTGAGGGGACAAAAATCTTTTAAAGAAGATGTCTGTGGCTGAAAATATCAACTGTATCTCAATCTCTTTTCTTTCTTTTTTTTTTTTTGCATTGGTAAAATACACATGTGGCCACCCACATAGTAGACATTTCCTGGTCTCTCTTGACAGCAGCTATGCATGACCATGAGACAAAGTTCTCACTAATGAAGAAGTGAATACAGTTCCAAAGAAATGTCCATGAAGAGAGAGGCACATTCTGTTTCACTCTTTCCTCCTTTTTGTTGATAGAATGAAGATGCGAAGACTGGAGCAGCCACCTTGGCCAGTATGGATGTCTCTTGAGACTATGTAAAAGTATCTGGGATAATTTTGCTTCTGTACTTCAATAATGGAAGGATTCCTATGGCAAATTCTTGGAACATAATGGTCAAATACCAAAAGTATGCCTTTGGCAGGTTGGAATGTCTTATTTTTTAGATAATAAGAGCTGTGTAATTTCCTGAGTTACCATCTTTCCTTTGTCTACTACGAAGCTTGGCACAAAATGTGTGTTCAATAGCTAAATCTTTCGTCAACATGTAGTTTTAAAATTCCCTTACCCTTTTTCCCCTGAGTTTTGTAGATTGACCTTCTATGTAAGTGGTTCAATTTCTTTTGCTGCCGTTTGACTCTAAGCAACCTTTCAATTTGTTTAGAGGAAGTTGGAATACAAATATTCAAAACAAAACATTGTGATTATGGAAAGAAAGCTGGCCGTTATGCCCCTTAAGGAGATGGTGGAATTATAGAATGATTTCATGGTGATGAAAACATTGTTTTTCTTTATACTCATGGTGACTAAACTAATTTTATTGCCCATTAGGATTTATTATGGCACTCTTGCCATACACTGGTACAAATATATTACTAGTCCCAGGGATCCGGGAAAAGAGAGTTAATGACTCAACTTCGAATCATTATTACCATCAACAGAAAGAACCATGAACTACTCAACATTGGACTGTAAGCACTAAAGGCAGTGTGTCTCAATGTTCATTCCCAATCTTTGGCCTAGCTATTCAACACATAGTAGGAATTAATAAACATTTGCTGAATGTATGAGTTTAAAATGGAATGAATGAGTTTAAATGAAGTGTATGAGTTTAAAATGAAAAGCGACTCAAACAGATACTTGTATACACATGCTTACAGCAGTATAATTTGCAATAGCCAAAGAAGGAAACAATCCAAATGTCCATTGACAACTGAATGGATAAAAAAAAATGTGGCATATACATATCATGGGATATTACTCAATCTGGAAAAGGAAGGAGATTGTGCACTATGCTACAACGTGGATAAACTTTGAAGGCATATATGGTTTCACTTATCTGAGGACCTAGAAATTTGTAGAGACAGAAAGTAGAATGGTGTTGGCCAGGGACTGGGGGAATGGAATATAGGGAATTCATGTTTAGTGGGTAGACTTTCAGTTGGGGAAGATGAGAAAGTTCTGAAGATGGAAGGTGGTGATAGTTACATGATGACATGGATGTACTTAATGCCACAGAACAGCATATCTAAAAGTGGTTAAAATGGTAAATTTTATGCTATATACATTTGCTACAATAAAAATATTTTTGAAGAAGAGGATTAAAAAGAATATAAATGAAGAAAGAGACTTAACCTATGTAACAGTAATCCTAATTAAATGTACTGGTGTAAACTCCTAAATCTTATGCCAAATAATCAAAACTTAATGTGATAATAGATATGATGACTGTGTCTGGTTATTTTATATAATTAAAAAAAGCCACAAGCTTTACCAATATTACATCAGCAATGCTATCCTCACTCAAAAGAAAAGAATGAGGCAACTATTTCTTTGGCTTAAGTTTTCACATATGTGGGTTAAGTTTAGTCCTCTGAATGTAAATATGCGTAAGCCTGCACTCCCAAAGCTTTGGTACTCATTGTTGCCCTCAGAGGTTTTTCTAGATCTGTCATTCTAAATTGGCCTTTCCCATCACTCACTCTCAATGCTTTCTAGCACAGGACTTATAGCTCCTCGTTACGTATACATTCCCATTGGTAGCTGTATTTGTGTGATTACAAATGTGATGTCTACTGTCCACTAGCCATTTTGGTTTTGTTAACTACTGTATCCTGGTGTGTAGCACAGAGGTTAGCATATAGTAAGCGCTTAATAAATACTTGTCAGATGAATAAGTATTTGTTGAAGGAATAAATCTGTTTCTGTCCAGCAGTAGTATTCAAAGACATTGGTGACATTCCGTTTCTTTTTTTTTTTTGCGGTACTGGGGATTGAACTCAGGGGCATTCTACCTCCGAGCTACACCCCCAGCCCTATTTTTTATTCTTTACTTTGAAACCAGATCTCGCTAAGTTGTGGAGTGCCTCACTAGGTAGCTGAGGCTGGCCTCGAACCCAGATCCTCCGGTCTTAGCCTCCCGAATGCTGGGATTACAAGCGTGCGCCACCATGCCCGGCTGACATTCCGTTTCTTAAGCTGAGTAATAGATAATGTACATTTCATTATTTTATTTGACATGTTATACAAGTATACAAATATAACATTTATTCCTCTAAGATATATACTTCATTTTATTTATTTATTCATTGATTGATTGATTGTGTGGTACTGGGGATGGAACGAGGAGCATATCTCCAAGATATGTCCCCAGCCCTATTTTATATTTTATTTTGAAATCGGGTTTGCTAAGTTTCTGAGGCTGGCCTCAAACCTGTGAGCCTCCTGTCTCAGCCTTCCAAGTACAGGGATTACAGGTATACACCACCATTTCTGGCTTACAATGTATATTTTAAACACAGACACACACAGACACACAGATTTTGTATAAGTATTTATTTGTATGTATATATCTTTATTTATAAATCTATTTATCTTTCAACTGCCAACTAATGAAGCAAAACCTACTCTCTTTCCTACTTGTTTCCTCAGAGGCCACTATTGTGGTTTAGCATCCTGCTCTGTTCCCTTTCTCTTACACTGGAGGGTCTATGTAGACAAGCTGAGGCAAGATCTTCTTTACAAGTGGTGCAATTTCGCTCCTTCAAATTTCATTCTGGGATACCAGTTTAATAATCAAGGAGGTTGGTAGATGAAATAAAAAGGCAAGAGAAATTCATGCACATATACCTCACATATGAACAAATATGGTATGTTAAATATGTCTATTAGTAATGCTATAAGACCATAATAATGTAGGTGAGGGGATCATATGTTAATTAGACTAATTTAGCAATTTGTAGTGCATCAATGCATGCATATTTCAAACAACATTGTACAATATATATCAATTGTGTATATATACAATTGTATATATATACATATATATATACACAATTCTTATTTGCCAAGTAAAATAAATAGATGTTTAAATATAATAATATGGAGCACTCCTGAAATCCCAGTACTTGGGAGGATGAGACAAGAGAATTGCAGGTTCAAGGCCAGTATGCCATAATTTAATGAGACCTTCACCTAACTTAGACCCTGTTTCAAAATAAAAATAAAAATGGTTGGGTGTATAGCTTAGAGGTAGAACATCCCTGGGCCCAATCTCCAATACTATAAATAATAATAATAATAATAATAATAATAATAATAATAATAATAAAATATAGTTCCAGAAAAAATAATTATAATAATACAAAGACTTAATTTGCTCACTAAAAAGTATGATGCTCACAAAATATTTCTATAACAGTTATGTATTTTAACATATACATTCAAATGTGATACAATAAAAGTTGATGCTAATATTTACTAAAATACGTGCATTTATGTGTTATGTTTCTTGCTTATGAAAGTGTGGCCTTGGAGACTTCTTGTGGGTGACTAGTCTCATTTTTTCAAAGATCTGTTCAAGGAATAAGTTACTTTTTAAAGTACGGAAGCTATGAAAAGAAGCTGAGGGTAGCTACAGAACCCAGGTGGAAAACCTGCATGGACGCCTAGTAAAACTTGGAAGCTGGATTCACTC
The DNA here is from genome assembly GCA_004027655.1 of Graphiurus murinus. Lineage (NCBI taxonomy): Eukaryota > Metazoa > Chordata > Mammalia > Rodentia > Gliridae > Graphiurus > Graphiurus murinus. Next base: position 25,888 of record PVLC010009004.1, on the reverse strand, counting down.
TGCTTCAGATTTCATTTTCCCCCCATTCGATGAGAGTGCAACACAGGCATCACACACTCTGCCATTAATAATTCTTCACAACGGCTTGCTTCACTTGTGTGTGCCCTGGACGCTCTCCAGCCATAAAACCTGGATCTACTTTTACCAGTAAAGAAGACAGTCCCCCCTGGGTTAAGAGTGAAGAAGTTGAAATTGAAAAGGAGCTTGCTGTTCAGGCAGCTACTCTGCGGGGCTGCGTCTTCTACAGCAAACAAACAGGGGCTTCGCCAGGCAGCTGGGCAAGTCCTTGAAAATCTTGATGATTTATAAATAAGATACAGTGTTTATTTATTATTTTAAGAAAACTTTCCATTGTGCTCTCTTTTGTAATGTAATATGACATATATTTTTGCCAAGACTAGGGTGTGGTTGCTCAGCGGCTTAGCCGATCATGAAATGTCATGCTTGAGACTTGAGTCAGAACATCACAACAATGCGGTTCTGGAGCGAGGGTGCCAACAGTTTCCCCACTACTCCTGCGAGATTCCGCTCTATTCACACTGAGAGCCTTAGTAGGTTTTCTAGTTACTTTCTCTACTAGAGGCCGAGATAATGTTCTTCATAAGTCTTGATCTTACATTTGTTTGTTTCTTCATTCTGAGGTTATTTTCCCTCATCCCCTGCTGCTTGCCTTTTATCCTTTTCTTCCCTCCTTGTTTCTTTGTCAATTATTGTTTAAAACTGACTGGGAAGAACCACATTTTGGGACCGTTCTCCAAAACACCCACTCATGTGGGTGGGTGAGCTCTCAAGTTGAACCTAATGAGTTAAACTTCTTGAACACTGGTTTCCTTAGATCTGTTGGAGATCTGAGGATCAATTTTTGTACAAATTTAACCTAGTTCATTACTTCCCCAAAGAATCTGATTAAGCCAGACAGGCTTAGTTAACTAATTTGATTAACCATGTTGGGCCCCCTTTGTGGGTGAGATCCCCGGGTGCAGAGGCTCCGTGTCCCCTGCCCACTTCTGTGACTGCAGCATCTAGAACAGTGCTCGACTGTTCTGAGATATTCTGTAAATATTTACTGAATCAATGAATTCAATAACAGGTGAGGTAAGCTCTCAAGTGCAAAAGAGGACGTGAAATCAAAAGGTCGAGGTCCATGCCAATAAACTATGCTCCAAGAGTGGTACATTGAATATATCCAATAAAATACCAATAAAGTCTGACCAATGAAATACAAAGGACACACTGTTTATGAGGTATTATTTCCTGGATAACATAATTTTAACATAAAAATTCTATACTTCACTATAAGCTGCTTGAGAGCAGACATCAGGTTCTCAAATAATATTTGTTGAATGTCTAAATAATGGAAAATCCAAGCACACAGGGCTATTGTCTCAACAGATGTGTGGATTATGATTGTAGGGCTTCTACAACTCAGTTATTATGGTAGCTTCTAAACAAAAGAGATAAGATACCAGCTTTTCCCCCTTTTAAACTATAAGACTAGAAAACTTTTATTTTTAACAGGTTCTGTTTGTTTTAAATATATCTGCTCATGGCAGCAAATACTGTTTTTAAAAATACTGTTGATAAGGGAACAAGACTTATGCTCTGTGCTCTTCAGAACATGTAGGGGGAATTTTTTTTGTCCTAAAATCAAAGAGCTGGACTAGATTCCCTAACGTTCCTTCTAGCTCTAAACTTTTATGACTCTGGCTTAAAAAAAAAAAAAAGTTACCCATGGGAAAGTAGCCCCTTTGTAAGCTGCTAAGATTTTTTCATTGTCATTGGACAGAAACGCCTCACTGATTCAGCATCTTCTGGCCCATCTTGTTCGCAGTATATTCAGCCCTGATAAAGCTGTTTTCTTTTTTAAATTCTCTGGAAATCTTGTGAAATAAGCCAAGATCCTAGCAGGAACCATAATTGAGTCTGGGAATTGAATGCTCCAGGAAAGACATTGGGAAAGACCTAAGGTCAGGGAAGGTTAGAACAAAACCAGGTAACGGCTTTAGAGTTCACATTTACTCTTCTGTAGAATTATTACAATAATTATGCCATTATTTTTCAGCTGTGGGTAGTGATTCACTAATAGGTCATGAACTCAATCAAGTGTGTTATAACTAGCATTAAAAACCAAAGAAAAAATAGTTCAGCTTGGGATAGAAAATACTGGGTGTATCTCACATAGTAAGGGCATTATTGTACAGTGAAACTTTTGTTGTGTGTGTGTACACACAATATATATATTATATGAAATATATATATTTTATACATATATATGAAATATATATATATTTCAGTGGAGGTATATACCTATGAGATCACCATGTGAAATTTATTTTCTCATATGGACATACTCAAAAAACTTTGAAAACTATTGGTTTTAATGAGAATAGCCTTCCCTTCAAACTATATAATTCTATAAAATCCTGTGCATACCATAGGTATCCCTCCAATGGCAGAGAAGGGAAAGGGTGTGAATAGATAGGTTTCATTCTTCAGTGGAAAGAAGCAACACATGGACCTATTGACTGTGAATGTCAGAAGCCCCCAGAAGCCAGGATCACTGACCCTGACCTCTTACAACTAGCGGGTTTGATTGGAGACACAGGCATATCCTCTAGTCTGTCCCTGGAGTGTGGATGTCAACTATGCCTAACAAGGATTGTGCATGAGCTAAGACAGAATATAGGCCAGCTGAGAGGCATTTTTAAAAACTTTTCATTGAAGCATAATAATGTGCGTGCAGGAAAGTGCACCTAGGAATTCTTTTTCCATTTGGAGGGGAAAGGAAAGGCGCGGGAGCTTTCTCCAACTCCTCTCTTCCTCAGCATCCTGTGTTTCTGTCTAAAGAATTTCTGAGTCTGCACTGGCTTCTTGAGGACAAGGTAAAGTTCTAATCTAGAAGTGCAAATACTTTACTTAGAAATTCTTCTTAATGTATGTATGTTCATAGTCTATATAAGTTTTATATGTTTATAAAACATTTTTCTGTAATTTGATTTTATTTTAACTGATGGGCCAGTATTTCCCCCCTTATTCATCAAAACACTTTTTGTTATTTCTAAAAGCAAAACCTCAATGTTATCTCAATAACTTGAAAGTCTGCAGCATTCTAATATAATGAATGATGATTCATTATTCTATGGTAGGCACATGGTAGAATAGAGCTTTTTAATATATACAAGGACACACACGGGATTTAAAACTTTTGATGCCAGGCATGGTGGCACACACTTATAATACCAGTACTTGGAAGACTGAGGAAGGAGGATCACAGGTTTGAGGCCAGCTTCAGCAATGTAGCAAGACCCTCAGCAATATAGTGACACTTTCAGCAACTTAGTGAGACTCCATCTCAAAAAATTAAAACCAAAAAGGGATAGAAGTATAGCTTGGAGGTAGAATGTCCCTGGGGTCAATCCTCAATACCAAAAAAATTTTTTTGTGTGTGTGTATGTTGACAAAATAGGAAATGAGGAGTCATTTCTTTCAAAACATATAAAACTATATACTATATAGTTTCAGTTCTTATACTATACTCTTTCATAGCCCCTATACTAGCCAGAGATTATCTGGAGGCTGCAGAAATGAAGAAGATTTTGTTTGTGGTGCTTATATTGTAGTCAGGGGAGAAAAGGTATGAAAAAAAGATTAAGCATATAAATGAACAGGTAGTTTCAGACAGTGGTGAGTACCCTGACAAACAGGAAGCAAGGGTCACCTCCTGGCCAGGCTAGGGTAGAAAGGAAACTGACTAGACACTCACTGTCCTGACCTTTGAACCCAATTCTCAAATGAGCAAGGAAGTTGCCAGAATATCCAGGGAGATCAAGGCAAATAGGTTTGGGCACTAGAATTTAATTAGTCCTTATTTTAAAATCTCCTAACTTTTAAAGGAAGCAAAATAGAAAGAAATTAACTAGGAGAAAAATAAAGAAATCCCGGCAGTCAAAGATTTTCATAGAAGTTTATTTTAAATGGCTCTGTTAGGCGTATGGGACAGTAATCTAGTATGTCACTTAGGCTGCAAATATTGGCCCTGGAGTTATGGAATGATAGTTCTGGATAGTGTGGCTCACAACCATGGTGGCCCAGTTAAGAAACTGTATCTATTGGAAAAGGAAAATGTAGTAGATAGAGCAATCAAGATACCACTGATGAACATGCAGCATCATGTTTGCTTAGGATTTCCAGTGTAGCCAGGGAAGGGTGCACAGGACTGTGCTCAGGCTGGTGGGGGACACAAGGCTTGTTAAGTACCAAGGCCACTATGTAGACCTCTTCTCAAGTCTTTGGAATAATTATAGCCTCACTAACCTCAGAGGAGTATGGAAAACTTGAAGGCTATTCAGAGGAAGTCAACGGAGATGATTAAGAATTGAATAATGGGGCCTCTGAGACAAGGTATAGCCAAACTGGAATTACTTAGCTGGGATTATTTATCTCGGTGTGGACACATCCAAGGTGTGGCTTAATGTGGCCTTCAAGAATATGAAAGGTATTGTGACCAACTGTTCTTTAAGACCTCGAGGAAGGGAACAAGTTGAAATGGGAAGGTTTGGGGTTAGAGATAAGAATTTTGGATTATAAAGTATCTAAAATACAGCGAAGTATCTAGCAAGCATTGTGGATCTTCTTCTTTGAACTGTTAACTAGGGGCCATTAACCTAAGATCCTCGACCACCTCCCACATAGGTTGGTGTTGCCAAGTTAACCCAAGATTCAGTTGGTACGTGTGTACACTTGTTCCTTTTTTTTCTTTCTGGGAAGAGAATTGGCAACTTTTATTAGGTTGGGTCTATGCCTAAAAAATGTTTAAAACTCACTGCTTTTTAAAAATGGATTATACTCTTGTTTGTTTGGATCAGTTGAAGAGCATTTAGGTCAAAAGGAGTATAGTGAACACGATGGCTTTTTAGGTCTGCTTAGTACCTATGAGCTACTTAGAAGTCCTTGAAGCCTTCTGCTCTTAAGAAGAGGGAGAGAGAAAAGGAGGTGGGGAAAGGATAAGAGAGAGGGAGGAGGGAAGGAGGGAAGGAGGGGGAGAGAGAGAAGGAGAGGGAGAGAGGGGGGGGGAGGGAGGGAGAGAGGGAGAGAGACTGACTAGTGTTAGGTTTTTAAAAAACTATAAGTGAAAAATGCATTTATGAATATATTTAGGAATACTTGTCATAAAACTGGGGCTAAGTGGCACTCCTCTGGAATAGTACCAGCTTAAAAAACATTTGCAGCATATGAGCAAATGGGAGAAAGATATTCTGTGGAATATTTAAAACATATGGTTTTTGTTTGTATTTCTTCCAAATGTTTGAGAAAGTGAACAACTTGTACCTGTATACAATCACAACTATGAATGCACTATTCTGTTTTAACAAAAAATGTATTTATAAGCAAGCAGTAAAACACTGAAAGAAATCATAATGTTAATAAGTAGGAGGCTATCAGGTTCCATATTAAATTTCTTATACCTAAAGCTTATTTTGCAATGAGCAGTAATTTTAACTTGATGGATTAAACAGTTTTAATAAAATATAAATTTAGGAGATCCACAGGAAGTGATGTAATAAAAATCATTATCAATTAGGCATGTAGATAATATTCACACCCACCTACCCTCCCCCCATGAATTGTACAAAGGAAAGGAGGGAAATCATAGCATTAATGACAGGTGAAACACAAAATTCTACTTTGTTCTTCCCTCAATATTTGAAGCAGTTAATAGAAGATAAAAAGTATGAGGCCTAAAAAGCTTGTATGTATCTTTAGTAGTTTTGCATACACATGCAATTATTTTTCTTATTTGCTAATCAGTAGTATTTTTTTGTGTAAAACAATTATATAAAATACAAGGAAATGCTAAATGAAAACGTTAAATTTCCATTTGTTCTGGTTCCATTATTAAAATAAATGGAAATAATGTAAACCACTAGAAAAATTGAGAACCAAAAATAATGAGCAATATGGTGAGATTTGAACTCTGCTCTCTAGACTCTGGGTCTGGTAGCACAAAATGCAAGCCTCAGTTACCAAAATAATAACTGGAAGGGTGAGGTGTCCATTCCTGGGGCATATTTGAGACATATGCATCAAGTGACTAGTCTCTATCCTATTCAGACCTGAAGATGAATTGCAGGCAATGAAACAATGAGTTTAGATTGTGTAAATTAATAACACATGTAGCTGAAATTTTTAAGGTTTCATTTCCGGGATAGCTGGATAAGCATACAAGAGCTCTTTAAGTCATACAAGTTTTAAGTTAGTACTTATGTAAGTGGCAAAAACTTTTCTGAAAGTTGTTCAAGAAATGGTTTCCATAATGTAGTTCTCTTTTCTACCTATTCACGAGGTCATAATGCAGGTACACATAAAGAAACTCGTTTAGATACATAAATCTGTACTTCATTTTACTAGTATAAAATCATGGAAATTGTAGATATAAAATCATCTCTGAACAGAGGATAATCTCAGTAAAAAAAATAATGACAGCAGGTTATCTTCTGTTTCTCTCATATCATAAAATCTGATACTCTGGCGTGGCCTTCACACTGAGTATGTATGAAGGTGCCCAATGCCTTTCCATTTACCTATGCAAACATATTTTTTAAGGAATAGAATTTCTGTCTTCAACTTCCATCACTTTTTCCTAATACTCAATTGCAGGGGATTGTACATACATTTGTGTGTTCAGATGGCCTCCTATCTCAGTTCTGCTTTTTCAGGCATGTTTCTTTGACTTTTTAGAAAGTACCTGAACCTATGTTAGCATACGACCCCAGGGCAAAAGCTCAGGACACCAAACAAAAGAGTGATTCACAATATGGGTTTCAGTGATGCCTCCTTTAATTAAAGCCTCATAAACTCACAGGAGTGTTCTTGTCTTTTCCTGTTTAAATAATTTTCTGTAAAGATAGAACATAGCTTTAGGAACATGACATTTTGATCTGTATAAGGACATTCTAAATGCAAATGTGCTGTGAGACAGTGGGCAATAGGGGTGATGACAATTTTCATTTAACTGAACTGCCTCTTCCACTCTCCCAGTTATGTAGTATCAAACAAATGAATCACTTCTAAGAACATCCTGTGAGAACAAAGCGAAGAGAGTTTGGAAAGTTTGGTAAGGGCATCAACTTATTTTATGTAGGCCACAGAAAGTTCTTTGTGATATACATGAATTACTATAGATTGGATTTTGGTCCCCAGCCTGTGGTGCTTTTGGGAAGTGGTGGGGCCTAGAGGAGGGATGTTAGGTGATCAGGAGCATGCTCTTGCAGGGGTATGAGAGACAGGTGCCCACCTTGGTGCTTCCTTCTCTCTTTTTTTTTGCTTCCCAGATGCATGAACAGGCCTCCTCCACCACGTGCTACCACCATGATGTACTGTGATGCCACAGGCACAACAGCAGGGCCAAGGGACCATTGACTGGAAGCTCTGGAACTGTGAGCCTAAATAAACCTTCCCCCCCCTTTTAAGTCAACTATCTCAGGTATTTTGTCACAGTGACAGAAAGCTAACGATCACACGTATGCATGTATGTATGCATGGATGTATAAATGTACATATCCTTACATCTGTCTTCCTAGAAATAAAAAAAAAGATATGACTATCATATAGCTGAGTTGTAACACATCCATTTAAATTGAAATATGAAGTTGGCCTTTTTCTAAATTATTTGGCTGATTATATTGTAGGTAAACACAAACATGATTTGCATGAAAAATATTTTTCATGTCAATATTTATACATTTTAAATAGAACAGTGTATTTAAAAATTTCTAAGACATATTTTTCTACTGATTAAGTGAGCTAAAACTGCAGCTACAAAGTATACTCTTAAACATCAGATTTCTTGAGGTATAATTTGAATATAGTAAAATCCATTCCACAGTGGCTTATAATTTTATGAGTTTTAACAAATATATACAATCATATAACCACCAAAACAATCAAGATACAGAATACTTCCATCACCCCATAAAGTTTCCTTCTTTCTCTTTGCTAATTCTCTCTACTTTAGTGATTACTAATATATATCCATTGTATGGACATACCACATTTGTCTATCCATTTAATGGCTAATGTACATGTGTGTTGCTTCTAGTTTGGGGCAGTTAAGAAAGCTGCTAAAAACATTCTTGAACATATATTTGCATGAGGATATATTTTCAAATTCTTTTTGTATAAATACCTAGGAATGGGGTTGCTGGGTTATATGGTAGTGTATATTTAACTTAACATAAGCAACTGCTCAGCTGTTTTCTTAAGTGGCTCTCTCTTTCTACATTCTCATCACAATGTAGGAGAGTTCCACTTCTACTAATCCTTGCCAGTAGTTGGAAGTGTTGGTTTTTTAAATGTCAGCTGTATTACTAGGTATGTAATAGCAGTGTGACACTGTGGGTTTAATATCTATTTTCTGACTGACTAATAATGCTGAAAATCATTTCATGTGATAATTTGCTACTTGTATTTATTCTCTGATTATCTATTTATATCTTTTGTCCAGTTTTTTTTTTTTCCTGTACTGGGAATTGGACCTGGGGCTTGCTATCTCTATGCTACACACTCAGCCCTTTTTTAATTTTAAAACAAGGTCTTGCTAAGTTGCTGGAGCTGGCCTCAAACCTGTGATCCTTCTGTCTCAGCTTCCCAAGTACTGGGATTACAGGGGGCACCACTATGCCCAGCTTATCCAGGTTTTATTGAGTTGTTTGTTTTATTATTACTGAGTTGTGAGAGGTCTTTATATATTTTGGACATAAGTCCTTACAAAGTTTGACAAGAGTATATTTGAAACATGGGATTTTATAATATGTTTTATCAAAATATATTGTATTGGCAAATATATATAACATTAACTATATTTTGATTTTACTATTTATTCATAAATATATTAAGTTAAACAAGGTGCCTTAAGAGAAAAAAGGACAGATATAACTAAGTCATAAGTCTTGGTAAAGTCTCTTTACTATACATTCCAGAAACTGAAAAGGTAAATGGCTCTAATTACAGCATTAAAAATCATTTTATGAGTCAAGCTATTCACAGTCCTTTATTTTTAAATTATATAGTTGAGTTGGGGATGTAGCTTAGTGGTGGAGCATTTGCCTAGCATGTGTGAAGCCCTGGGTTCAATCCCCAGCACTGTAAAAATAAAAAGAAAGAAAGGAAGGAAGGAAGGAAGGAAGGAAGGAAGGAAGGAAGGAAGGAAGGAAGGAAGGAAGGAAGGAAAGAAAACCAAACTAGACAGGCATGGTGGCACACACCCGTAATACCAGTACTTGGAAGGCTGAGACAGGAAGATTACAAGTTTAAGGACAGCTTCCACAATTTCTAGAGACCCTGTTTCAAAATAAATAAATATATAATATAATTGAGATGTTAGTTCATTAACTATTAAACATAATTTTGATGCCTAGTCACTAAGTGATTTCTGGCATATAACTCAAAAGGAATTAAAAAAATTGAGTTATATGATGATCAAATATTTCCATGATTCACTCAATTCATCCTTTTTAGGTAATCAGTGGTCTTTCATATTTACATGGCTAAATGCAAAGCTTAAAACAGGGTTTATGAGTAACTATGTCTCATTCTGGCAATAAATAATTTTATCCACTGCTAGATGGACTATTTGAAAAAAAAGTCTCTATAGATTTTATTTAAAGAAACATTTTCAGTAAAGTATATTAGTTATAAAAATTTACATTACTTAATACTAATAATACTGCTTGATTCTAATAATAATTGAAATAATATCTCTATCTAGAAGAATGTGTAAACCTTAGAGACTTGTAATCACAGAAAAAATTTTTAAGATATATATGATTGGATGGTCATACTTTTGAATTTTTTTATTTTTTAAAACAAGGAAAACATTCCATCATAAAATATATTAAGTATATTAAGGATAGTATAAGTCCAAAGATAAAAAGAATGAAATAAATTTCCAGTATATGTGTTTAATAATTAAGAGAATGTAACTGGTATGGTATTTAGAGTCAAGTAGAAACATCTAGAATTGTTAATATTTATAATCCTCCAGATAGTATATCTTTTGCACCTATTTTAACTTATGGTGACAAATTTAAAATAACATCTTAAAAAAGTACTTGTCGTGGATAATTTTTCTAAATTCTTTTAAGGGGTGTGAAAGTAAAAATTTTGAAAGGTAGGTCATGACCTTTAGAATTCTTCCCCTTTTTCTCCCTGGCAGTTTGACATTTGGTCCTGATCTCATTGTTCTAGTTTTCCAGCTTCTCAGTTTGTGGTTACAATAGCAATGATTTTCCCTTGACACCAAGTGGATGACTGGCTCATCTAGGGTTCTCTGTCCTTCCCACGTTGGCTGCTGGCAGCCGACCCCTGGCTCTCCAAGCCAAACCTCTTTCTCCAAGGCCCCTTCTTGCATTCTTCCTGAGCAGCTCAACAAAGGCATCATTAAAGCACAAAACACCCTGAATGAGTCTTAACTGGGTATTTAGAAATTTATAAAAGAATTTATTATTGAGGCTTGGGGTTTTGTTTATTAATTGATTTTTGTCCTCTGTTTTTTTCTGGCCAAATACTCAATTGAGAGCAAGAGGAGGGAGTGGGGGAGAGAGAAAGGAGAGAGAGAGAGAGCTTGTTTTGGTAGAGTCTTGAAACATGTTTTCCGCAGTTTTCAAAGCTTTGGACTGAAACCCACAAACCAAATTGAATTGCTCATATCCTGCAAATGCATATCCATGTGCACGGGACACCTGCAATATTTTATACATCAAAGTTTGGGCTCTTCTGTATTCAGAGAGGCCCTGTCATCAGGCCCCCAAGGAGCACGCACAGAGAGGGGAAGCAAACTCATCTGGCAGAGAGGTGTATCTGACGCTCCAGAGGAAGGCCACTCTATTTCGAGAAAGAACATACAGAAATAGACCTTCAGAAAGGGTCCAGCAAAGAGCGCCCTGCGGGCAAGTCCACCTGTGTCCTGCGAGCCTCGGAGCCTCACAGCACACACTAGCAATGGTGAGGGACCTTGTTTTTCATCAGGTGACTAGAACAGCCGATTCCCCTTTCCCCTTTTCACTTCTCCTCCTTTGGGTGCTTCTACCCGCCACCCCCCCTCCAACTTCTTGTAACTACTGAGCTGAGGTCTTATGGAGTCTCCCTGCCTCCCCTCCTCCCCATACGTTTGGCTCTCATTTTCCCCATTATTTCAGTGAGTAATGACACCAAGGGTGGGCACCAAGCCAATCCTACCAGCGCTTTACACTTTCCCCTTTCTACAAAATAAAAAGCACCAAACCAAACATACTGCACCCTTCGGCTTCAGGGGTTGTGACTAATTTCCAAGCTCTCTTTGCCCTACAGTACAATTCTGGCTGTCATTCCACATTTGGCTTTTTTTCACAGAGCCCTTGAGCAAACTTTATTTACAGTGTACACTGACTTTCATTACTACATAATACAGAAAATATTTGCTTCATTATGAAGCCAATTGAATATTTATTTTGATTTCTGTTACTTGTGGTAAACAGAATTCAAAATACTCTCTACTGCCATTGTTCCAAACTAGTCAAAAACTATGTAAACAATCGGCTTAGGGATTGTGGGGTCCAGCTCTCTTGATGGCTTCACCTCCCTTTCCAGCCAGAGGAGAGTTTTGTATAAGCAAAACAAAAATAAAGAGAAGGCATTAATTTGAAAATTTAAACCAATATTTACCCCCCAAGACTGTCTACTACCTTTTAGAGTAAGTCACCTCACCACAAAGTCTTTTTTTTTTTTTTTTAAGGAACTAAACTTTTTCTTTAGAGAAGGTCCTACACAGACCTAATTTTGCTCTTAGACAAACATTATTACCCCAAAGTTCAAAAGTACTAGTTTTTTTTAGGAGATATAATTAAGAGCTGTGTTGAGGAAAACCTGTGTTGGCACCAGATGCACATTATCTGTATTAAGATGCATGCCGCTGGCTTTGCTGAGTTCCATTTAGTTCAAGAACCAACCTGTCCTGGGTACCTCAGTTGGCTTTACAAGACTGTCCAGGCTTGGAAGGGATCCATCTGGCCTTCTGTATGGCCCAGTTTCTGCATATTCACATTACAATAAACATGTCAGCCCAAACTGCCTGCGTCAGCGTCTTTGCTCATTGACTTTTTGTGATGAATACTTTCTATAATTTGGTAGACTTTTGACTGATTTTAAATCCTGCCTATAAAACCCATACCTGCTTATTTTTGCATTTTAAAGAAAGAAAAATAAATCCAGAGTAGCAAAACAGTTTTCAGTTCATCTCTTCAAATGCTTAGAGAAAACCATGTACACATGCCAGCACAAATCCAGACTAATATTTATGTCAACATTTCCCCCCCTGGGCCTACCTTCCCACAGAGAATTTGGGAGTGAGATTTAGTTTCCATCTTAGACTTAAGCCCACATGTAGAGTTTCTGGAACTTTAATCCTGAAAGATCGCTGTGGAGGTGCTTTTTTCCTTTCTCTGCTCTCTAGGACATTTATTACACTTCTGCCTTCCTGCTGGAGACAATTCTGCCATTGGTCTACAGGAGTGTTGTGCAACAGAGAAAGAAACCTTGGGTTCTGGGATCAGATCTGGAATCAAACCCTAGGTACCTCATTTCCTGGTTGTATGATCTGAAATAAGTTACTAATCTTCACAGATCACAGTTTCTTCTATGAAATAGGTGTGTGTGTGTGTGTGTGTGTGTGTGTGTGTGTGTGTATTATGGGGGATGCCTACACAATAAGGTTAAGTATAAGGATCAAATGTAACAATGTCTAAAAGCATTTGATATGGTATTGTGTGTATAATAAGCATTGGCTCATTATTCCTAGTATATTGTTCTGATTATTCTGATAGTAATATTTTTTCATCTTGACAAGAATCAAGCACAGATTTTTTTTTTATAAAATACTGGATTTTCTCTGTACATGTGAAAACTTAGAATAAAACAGATGCCAAAGATTACTATTAACTGCCCGTTTTAAAAAACAATGGGGTATTTATGAATTCTTTTACATAGACTATCGTTAAAAGATGCACCACAAGGGATATCATTTTTATATTTAGGTGAACTATGAATATTTCAATTTATTATTAAGTGCAATGTTCAACAGTTTTTTGTAAATTAAATAAGCAAAGTCAAATAATTCATTATCAATTATCTTAATTTGACGCCTAATAGTAGTAACAGATCATCTAGCTCTGGAACCTAAGTATGTACTTTTCAAAACCACCAAATAGATCCAGTGAAGGAGAACCAGGTTATCACTTTCAGAACAATCCCAGAAAAAGTTCAGTCTTCTTGAGAAAGAACTGTCCCACCAAGGAGAATGGATACATACATTTGTTTTATTGAAGATTATCACAGTGTTTAAGAACTTGAGTTTTGGAGTTCTACCAACTGGATTTGAATCCCAAACCCATAGCCTTCTATTTGACTTTAGGCAAGTTACATAAACTGCATTTCAGTTTTCTCACGTGTAAAATGAGGTTACTCGTAGTACCTTCCAAATTGGATTATGGTGAGAAAGCTAAATAAGCAGTGTAAAGAACATAGAGAAGAGTCTGGCACAAAAAGGAAGTGCTCCCTAGTGTTAGCTGTTGCTGATATCATTAGTTCTTCTGTAAAATTCATAAACTTTTTCCTTTTAATTGGTAGGAAGTAAGACATTAAATATGGCGTTTTTGCACTGTAACAAAAGTTTTAAGGATATTTCCCTGTCCTCACATCTAAGTACCATTCACCCAGTTGGACTTCATCATACTATAATTAACACCTGCATCTGCACTCCTCTTACCAATTGGTTAAGGTAAGACAAAAGATATAACCCTGTGTGCAAAGAGTGAATATTCTTACAATAGAGAAAAGACAAGCACAGAATATGCTAATGCCAATCCTCAAGGCTTATGTTTTTATTTCTTAAGGCAAAATTTTAAAATAGTGAGGACCAGTAGAATTTCACATGTATACAATACACATTTTTTTCCCATGTAAGTCAATGTTGGAGAAAAATATATTTTGGAATCAGGAAGACGTAAGTTCAAATCCCAACCCCACCATTTAGTAACTGCAAGTTCATTAGTCACTGTGAGCTTTAATTTCCTCATGTATAAAAGGGAAATATTACCCAGTAGCTCAAAAGATCAATGTGAGGATTAAATAAAATGGCATTTATAAAGGACCTGGCATAGTGCCTGACTCTTAGGAGGTTCTCAATAATTTTTCTTTCCTCATTCACTGCATAAAGTAAGAAATGAAAGATTCTAAGAAATCTCTAAAACCATGAAGCCATTTGCAAGTATACTTGATACCATGGTAAACCCCCTGCAAACTTTCTTCAGTCTTTTTTATCCTCCAAGTAAAATGGCTTTTAGACACACACCACAATAACATTTCTATAGTGGATGCTATTAGCATAATTGTTCTTACCTAAATTTGAAAATAACCTACATCTCTGTCTTTAGGAAACAAAGTGATCTCCTTTTCATAATTATTTATTTACTCTCCACAATTGTATCAATTAATAAAAATAAACATTGCTACTTTATACTTTAGTTCCATTTCTGCTTATGGCATACATACATGATCTACTCAAATGCACGCTGGCAATATTTTATAATCCATTTCCCTTTTCTGACAGTACAGAGGTATAAGCTATTGAATTCTCCAATTGGGCCACAGGTATATAGTAGGTACTGCCAACCCTCTTATTGAGAAACCAAAAATCAGTACACACCTAGGCTGAAAAAGCACTACAAATTAACCAGACCTTTGATTCACCCTGAACTAATTTATGAAGTCATTTTCTTTCCTATAATCTCTAACCTTTATCTTCTTGCAAACACTCCTTCCAACTCTGAGGGAGTTCTATCCCCAAAACCTCCATGGCTTATTAAGGAGCAGAAGATAAAACCCTGGGAAGAATCCCTTACTGGCTTTGCCTTTTAATCCTTTCTGGCTATCTGAGAAGGTTCCGTTTTCTCTTGCAAATCATTCTTTAACATTTATATAAGCTCTGGTATGCATTACACACTGAAAGAAAAAGACAAAAGTAATGTATCCTCGGCTAGATCATAAAAGGTTGTCAGCTCATCAGTGACTTCCTATGATGTCATCAGCAGGAGAAAGCTAGAACAGTTAAGCTCCACAAACCCAAGATGAAATTACAACTACAGTATTGACCCAGTTACGTGGCCCAGTGTGTAGAGCAGAGCTCACTTTAATATATGTTTCCTTATCCCTATAAAATACATCAAAGGCCATATTTTCAAAGCTTTGCATGACTGGCCATTTGGAAAGAGGTATACCCAGGCCCCCACAGCCTTCATTTTAGGCAGATGGCAATGGTGAAGCTAGAAATTGTGAGCACAGGCTTGTAAAGACAGTTTAACACCAGCCCTGACTAGGGAGGGGCTGGTGTGGAGGGAGCCGGAACCAGCACTCAAGTTCCATAAAGCCAGGTGCTCTGTGGTGCAGGTAGCAAAAGGCTGAGTGGAAACTCAATTTCTATTTGGTTTTACTTAGCCCTGTTCTCCCCTGGAGGGCAGCACCGATGAAATGACTTGTGTGCCACTAGGTGGCGCTTTCTTTTACTACCCAGTTGATAGGGGATGGCAGAGCCACCTATTAGGAACTCCCTGTCTCAAAAAGTTTAAAGAGAAAAGAATAAAGTGTCAGGGTCTTTTTTTTTGCAGCATCTGGAGGTAAATTACTAAGCTTATTTTTAAATCATGAAATTAAACTTCTCTCTGAGACTATAAAAAACAAATATCTGGCACATTTAAGAGATTCAATAAATATTAAATAGGTAACCAAATTGAGGACCTATGACCTTTCTTTCTTTCTTTCTTTTTTTTTTTTTTTTGTGGTACTGGGGATTGAACCCAGGGGCATTCTACCTTCGAGCTACACCCCCAGTCCTATTTTCTATTCTTTATTTTTGAAACAGGGTCTCACTAAGTTCCGGAGAGCCTCACTAAGTAGCTGAGGCTGGCTGTGAACCCGGATCCTCCAGTCTCAGCCTCCCAAGTACTGGGGTTACAAGTGTGCACCACCAAGCCAGGCTTCTTTCTTTCTTTTGGGAGAGAACAAAGCGTATATTAAACCGAGTTGCTAATTTCTGAGGTCATTTAAAAAGACAGTAACTAGCAACTTTGCACTTTAACAGCTTCTTTTGAAAATCTGCATGGAAGATATGGCTTGAACCTGTAGAGGTATGTATTTATCTCCTTAATAAATACCTGGAAAATTATCAGAGAATGTTAAAGTATATTTTTTCTCTTTGATATTTTCCTCAAATTTTGGAACTCTTATTACAGGAAGATAGAAATTTGGAGTCTTCTCTGTAGATAAAAAATACATATTTATTACACATCCTAAGCTCCACTGAGTTAAAACATTCCCTTTAAACTCTTTGATATATCAGTCTTTTAAAATAAGACCCTAGCTTATGTCTTCAGAAGACACTTTGAATTCCATCTATCAATTATTTTAAAGAGGGAAAAACTTTTAATACACAGACTACAAGGAAAAGCTAGTCACTGTTCTCTGTCAACCAAACTTTATTCACAATTGGTATGTATAACAGTATAATGTCCATTTTAATCTAGCTATTCCAAAGTAGCCATTGACTGGATTTAGGTTCTATTTGGCATCAACATTTATTATTATATTTTTGCCTTTTGACTATTTGTATATTTGGAAGCACTGAAAACTTAGTTAAAAATTGAACTGAAGCCCTTTTGTTCCAGGTAACATAGCTCAAAATTTTATGCTCAACCATTTGGAGAAACTGTATTTCAAAATGTTATCCCTCCCAGGCTGAGATCATTATGCTCCGTGCCTCCAGGGACACACACATTTAAAGTTTTGTCTTCTTAGCATCTCCTATTATAGAAAAAATGTGGATTCCTTTTACAAACTCAGCAGGTCTTTGAAGAGGCATCGTGCCATTCTTCATCTTCTGACATTACACATGAGGCTTTAGCTTTGTTTGTATTTTCTGTAGTGAATTCTTTTCCTTCCCGTGCCAGTCCGTGGTGAATTTCCCAGATCTTCCTTTCTATCCCCAGAAGAAAAAAAAAAAAAGCACTAGATCTGAAATCCTGTCTTATTTTAAAACTGATTAGAAGTTAAGCTATGTATAGCAGCCTTGTGACCAAGAACTAATATTTACCAGCCCACACAAACCTCCCAGTAGTCTGAGTTTCCCACAGAGATTCAGCTAATGGAAGAATGAACTGAGTTGGCCTTTTCTTTTCCTTGTTAAAAATTGAGGTATAATTCGCATACTACAAAATGCATTCTTCTAAATTGTGCAATTCAGTGGTTTGAACTATATTTATAAGGCAGTGCAGCCGTCATCCTCATAATCTAATCCCAGAACATTCTTATCACCCCCTAAAGAAGCCCTACACATGTTTGCAGTCCCTCTCCATCCCTCCCTATTCCCACTGCCCCCAAGTTCCTGAGACCCACTAATCTATTTTTACCTCCAATGAATTAATGTATTCTGTACATTAAATATAAATGAAATTATATAAAATACAACTTCTTATATCTGGCTTCTTTCACTCAGCACAATGTTTTCAGGGTTCACCTATGTTGTAGCACAATCCGTACTTCATTCTTTTTAATAGCTCAACAATATTCCAAAATTTTCCCTGCTGATTGTCCATGATAAATTATTGCTCTTCTTGGGCAAGTATTCAATGTGGGTCTTTGAATAGTATCAAGGGAACATAAAGCTATATGCTAAAATATAAATAGCTCAACCCAATAGATTTTTAAGTCAAGAAATCCCTGGTAGCCTGATGTATAAAGATAAAACAAAACTCCTTTGTTTTCTTCTCTTCTGCTTTTAATTTCAATGATGACCACTGGAAAAGGTGAATGTCCTAAGTAGCTCTTTAAGGTTGTGTGTATATATAATATTAAATTTTGGACATTTTTTTAAAAAAAAGTAGGAAGCATTTGATTTTGAATTAAAAAGATATACATTCGATACTGCCTACTGCATACTAAAACAAACTGTTGCTCTTATTTGGCTAAAAATTTAACATAAAATACTTTTCATGAAGTGAGCCTATTAGGATGATTATCACATTCCAAATGCTCATGGTAGTGTCTGCTGCTTATTGAATCAGTGGGTGGATTGATGGATAGATGATTAAAAGTCAAATCATATTCTATTATTAAACTAAGTAATCTGTAGTGCTGATACACATTCTGTCATGGTTTTGAATACATTCTGTCATGCTTTGCTATGTTTATCTTAAATAATACTACATACAAAATATGAAGCTAAATATAAAATATATATAAAATATGAAGCTATACATGAAAAAGATATTGTGTCTTGGAGCATGGACCGAAATACATATATTAAGGATGGTTATTGCCGGGCGTGGTGGTGCACACCTGTAATCCCAGTACTTGGGAGGCTGACACAGGAGGATCGCGGGTTTGCAGCCAGCCTCAGCTACTTAGTGAGGCCCTCCTCAATTTAGTGAGACCCTGTTTCCAAATAAAGAATAAAATATAGTGCTGGGGATATAGCTCAGAGGTACAATGCCCCTGGGTTCAATCCCTACTTCTGCAAAAAAAAAAAAAAGGATGGTTATATAATTTATATATGGTGATAAAATATATATACTTCTTTATTACTTTATTATAACATACAAGTAATATGTACATGTTCATGTGTATGTTCTTTGATAAAAGAGAGAAATGCAAACTAACGTGGTTTGAAAAGGTAGTAAGTAAGACCCATGCACTGGGGGTGTGGGAAGTGCTGAGTGCTGGTGATAAGGAAGGACCTATAGATATGTTCCTTGTTCCTGTGACACACACTCTCTTGGGAAGAAAGAGACTTGCTACAAGATATTCCTCCACTGCTGAATGGCACATGTACAACTGGTAGAATGATGTCAGAGCCACAAGAGCTAGTTTGGTTGATACATGACTTCTCGGCCTTTGCTGTGCACAAACAGCAGTAACACCTGCACTCAGCCAGCTGTGGGGCGCTGTAGTGCAGTGACCACATAGCCCATCTTGCTCTCACTGTTAGGCCATGGGTTTTTTTTTTGATGGAAGTGTTTATTAATGGTACTGCCCATCTTTGAGCATTTTTACCTTTTCTCTATTCTCAGCAGTTTCAACCTATCCTTACTTCCCCGTTTATTAAGTTAATTTTACTTTTTTGTTTTTATAAGATAAAGTCCTATGTTTATAGTAGTATTAGGAATCTAACACATCTTTTAAACTGTGCCAGTGTTTTAACAGGTTTTATTGTTTTTCTGGGTGTCCTGGTCACACATTTGCATGGGTGTTGAGGGGTCTGCTTCCATCTAATTTTCTCATGAGTCCTGGGATGCAGGCTTCCAGAAATGCACTCTGCAGCGCAGTAGGACTGTTTGCATAAGTATGATAACAAGTATGCCAGGAAGGCTGCCTGAGAATATTACAAAACAAGAGAATTCTTAGCATGATCTGCAGTGGGTAGCAAGCCCATGCTAGAGTAAAAACACCTCTAGACTATTGCTTGGAGAATATTTAAAATCCAAGACAAATAGCATCTGAAGTGGTCTACTGTCATGATTAAGAACTTAGGCTCAGACCTCATGGGGCATCAAGGAAGTCTCTACTTTCTGACAAAATGACTGTGGACACACAAACGATCTTCCCTATGCTTCCACTGTGTCACCTATCAAACGATCGTATGAAACTGAGAGGGGAAACTCATGTGAAACGCTTAGCACATTGCCTGGTATTCATCCAGTGAGTGCTAAGTATCTAGGAGTCAAGCATTTATTTGAGAGCCTGAGACTAAAGCCTTGAGCAAAGAACAGTATTAGTCTTCAGTTTTTAAAAAGTTAGCTCTTAGGATGGTGATTCTCATTTTCTTCTATCTGGCATAGATTTTCCAAACACCAAATATTCCCAGTAAAGGATAACGATGAGCAGATTCGGGGGTTACAGTGTTAGCCATTCTTTGCTGCCTGGATGGGACTGTTAAAAGGAAAGGAAGGCGAAGGCCCCTGGGGGGTTTGTTTGGAGACCACATTGCTCCAAGGACTTGGGACTTGTGAATGTAGGACAATCAAGTCCTTGACAGGGCTGTCATGACCTAGTGAAGACACTGCGTTCATGGGCTGCTTTTGGAAGGAATGTCCAGAGGGTTCCACTGGAAAAACAAAAAAGAAGCAAAAGAAAAGAATCCTGCCGGTCGGTCACTCATCGCGAGCAACAGGGAGGGTCCCGAGATGCCCGTGGGGCGCATAGGCTCTGTCTGGGATCTGAGACCTTGCATGCGTGGTTGTGAAACACACACTGGATGCGGAGCAGGGCAGGGGCAGGGGCAGGAGGGCGGCTGCCCAGCGTGTGCAGACACTGTGCCGGCCCTTCTGTTTGGGTAAGCAGAGCGCGAGGTCCTCGCTGGCTGCCGAGGAGCTGGCGCCGGGCACCGGACTTGCAGCCAACAACAGCAAATGGTGGCGAGGAGGAGGAAGCCTGCGGTGCTGCAGCCCCCTCTAGGGTAACATTCACGCGCTCAAGAAGAAAGCAAATGCAAGAGGGCAGTGCGGAAGGGACACGCTTGAAACCTGAGCGAGGGGATGGGGCCGGAGAGAGGGGGTGGAAGCCAGCCGTGGTTCCAAAACACCGCCGCGGGTCCTGCTGACACTAAAACACAAACGTGGCCTGCCACCGAGGGGCCTCAGCCGAGTTCAGCTGTCCGTGGGGGTGGCCACCCTGGCGGTGTGGGGTTCCTTCCAGAAGATCAAAAGACGAGCTGGCTACTCTGAAGGCAGAATGTGGCTGCACTGTTCAGAGAGACTGTGTTCTCACCAGAAGTTATTTTTCAAGAATATCAAGCTTGGGTGACAGTCTCTCTCCCTCTGTTTCTCCTATAATTCCTATTCGAATTCTTTCTCGATCTCTCCCCGTCTTTGCTCCTTCCATGATTAAGACCAGAACCCGAGCAATGAACATAAAGCCTGTCACATAAAGCCAATGGTGGGAATTTATAGTCTACTCGATGTTATCTGGCCTAATGTGGAGAATAAACAGAACGCAGCATACCACACCAAGCACACAGTGGCAGTAGTGTCTGCCCAGCAGGGACTTGGGGCTGACCTGGCTCCTCTCCTGGCCATCCCTGCAGGCATGGAGATTAGCAGGCAAGGGTGTGTAAGTGCCTGGGGAATGGCGCCTGGTCTTGGCACTGAGCGTGTATTGGTGTTAACAGCTGGGTGCATAAGTCATGCTCAGAAAGGATTTAGTGGCAACATTCGGTCTCAGATTAGCCCAGCTAGCTTTCTTGCCAAGGCTGGGCAGCTCCAAAGGTCGTGAGCTCTCCTGGGATTAATACTGGTATTTAATGAAATGCCATGCTTATCACTGCTCTGGGTCAAGGGCTTTGTTTCTCACTGAGATGAAATTGCTTCCAAATAGAATGTGATCTGGCCTTGTGGGTTGCCTTCCTTCACTCTCAAGAGCTAGAGTCTGTAAGTCAGACCTAAGAGAACTAGGTAGCTAGAAGCAACAATTCAAGGCAAATTCAGAGAAGGAGGGGAAGGGCAGGGAGGCGGCTCAGGCAAGGACTTCTGTGACTTCCTAAGGAGTTCAGACTTGACCCTGTAGCAGTGAGAAGGCGCTTCAGGATTTCAAGCATTGCACAAAACAGAGTAATAGAATGATTTTATCTGCTGGGGACTAGAGGAAGGGGTCTTATTGGGAGAAACTAGAGGCACAAATAGGAGTCTGCATTAGAGTAGCAGCATTGGAAATGGAGATAAGGGGTTGAGTGAATGAGATAATAATGATATAAAATTTATAGAACATGGAGACAAGGATGAGGAGTAGGAGGAAGTGGAGGTCCTTTCTGCCTCCAGCAGGATAGGTGGGTGGATGCTGCTGCTGCCATTAAGGAAGTTGGAAACCTAAGATAAGCAGTAGATTTGCAAGAGGACTGGAGTGGAAGTAGTGAATCAGTATTGATGTGCAAAGCATATAGCCAGTTCCCCTCAATGGGAATCCCTCTTAGCCACAAGGAACTGCCTTGATTACAGCCCTCCCAGACGGTGGCCCACAGCCAATGACTGGCAGATGCCCAGATGCAATGGGCCAGCCCGCTGGCTTCAGTTGGGACCAGCCTGAAGGGTTATTCTAGCTCTAGAACTCCCCTTTGGGTTGGCGACAGTCTCACTGTGGGCCAGCTTTTCCCTCCTGCTGCCTCATGTCCGTCCAGGTACATATGTCAGCAGTGCTCCCCAACAAACTTTTTGCAGGAAACTCTCCATCTCAGAGTCAGCTTCCAAAGAATGTTGTGTAAGACAGTGTAAGGGGAAAGGATTCCATGAGGATGACTGAGAAAACAGAAATGATGTGATTCTGGAAACTAAAGAGGGATTTTCCAGGGGGAGGGAGGAGACCACAGTATCAAATTCCATGGAGAGGTAAAGTAAAATAGAGGATGAAGAGCATCTGCTGAACAACAAAGAGGTGGGCCCTGGTGGCTGGGCAAGAACAGTTTAGAGGATCAGAGGGGCGGAAGGCAGTGGTCAGAGGGCTGGAGACTCCATTAAGGGCAACAAGGGGAGGTGGAGAATAAATGTAGACTACTGCTAAGGCCTATCTGTACAGAGTGAAAGAGGGATGAGGTAGTGCAAGTTAAGAGGCAAATGCAGGATCGAGGGCCCCTTGAAGAGTGAAGAACTAAGCTAATGCTAAATAGTCAAGGCCAATAAAATTGATGCTGCTACTGGGAAGATCATGAGAGGAATGATGTGCTTGAGGAGGTGGGTGGGAAGACAGGGCCATGTCTTTCTTGGACACTAGTTACAGAGACGTGTGAAGAAGCTGGAGGAAGTGAGAAGCCGTTTCTTTAGTCTGGCCCCCAGTCCTCTCTCTTCATACTTGAGGTCCTCTACCACTTTCTTCAACCTGTCATTCTGCTCTTATTTCCCACTAATTTCCTTCCTATGTGCAATCCTCAAACCAATCCAGACCACTGCAAACCCTCCAAGACTGCTCCAATTTCTATTGCTGCTAGACCTGGTTCTTGCCATTTCTTTGGCCTCCCTTCTGGCTTTACACAGGGTTATCTGCTTTAAAATGTTGCCCTATTCTGTAAAGTAAAAGAGTAGATATTATCTAACTGCATTCTGCTTTGCTCTCTGTTCTGGCCTGGCAGACCTCAGAAGTCAAGCAACTTCCATTCTTTTTGCTAACCAAGAAGAGCGGCAGACTTCCACCTGCAAACCCAGATGTGACCCTTGTCCTCATGGAGTTCCCAGTATAGTAGTGAACTCAGACACCAAGAAATCATGTATATGAAAAATTTTAACCCTGATCATGAACTTGAAAAGATGCATAAAAGCTGAGTCCTGAATGGAGTGATGAGAGCAGGCTGTGGAGGGGATGAGATGAGATGGGAAAGGTAGGTAGAAGGGGGGAAGCCGGTCCTGGTGAGGACTGTAGAAGCTATTTCACTGTCTAAATCAAAGTGGGAATGACATTAGCCACTGCATTCCTCATACCTCACTCCACCTTCAGGGTAGAAAATGGACCAGAGATTTGATACCTTTCACAGAACTTTCTAACTTCCCCCAAATTACAGGAACCGCCCAGATACCCTATCACATCTCCTGCTTTGTCTTCTGCAAACTCTGGAACACTAAGAAACATTTTCTCTTACTTTTCTAATTTTCTGTTTTTATCTGTCCCATCCCCCCCAGTTCAGGAGAATATAGGTTCCCTGAAGATCAGTAGTCTGGTCTACTTTTTTATTTACAATAGGGATATAGCATAGCTCCTGGCACAGAGTAGGTATCCATAAAAATTTGCCAAAATTGAATTTTAATTTCTGTTGTTGAGAGGTAGACAGAAAGGATGTGTACTGAGGTTTCTGGGAATAATGTCATTTCTTCTTTACTAACTTACCTGGTTTTTGCATGAAAGTGGGGTCATGAGCCCTGGCCAAAGCTTTTATGACTCTGAATCGTCTCAGAATAGAGGATTTTGATAACTTGGAGAGTCTCAAGAATCTCAATGGAACGAAGTGTGGAGCTAAATGTAGATGTGTGCTTTTCCCGTCATTGCTCTTTTTCTAAACTGCTGGAGCTATGATCCACCAACTACCTTTCCTCATTTAGAAAAGTTACATAAAGGCTCAGCGTTTTCTTGCCAGCGACTTGTTATCATAACCCACCTGTGTGAAATACTAAAATTTATAGATTCTAATAGTTCTTTGGGTTGGTGGAACGATACGAGAATTGCAATTAACATCCCCCTAAACAGCAAAGCATTATATAGACACGTTCTACGTTGAATCCAGTGGAAATTCCATGTTCTATATGTCAGGACATATACACATTAGGGATCAGGTCTGTTAGAGTTTTATGGGTCATTTTGTTGAAACTTGTGGAACTATTTGAAAGTTCTTCTAGTCTACTGTTAAGTATGTAGTTTAGATTCTAGCCAGTATTTGGGCTTAATTAGGGTTGTGTGAATAAACTGAGTTTTCTGCTCAGATCGCTGGGATTAATATAAAACTGGTTATAAAATCATGGCTTCCTTTTCAAATTGTGCCTTTAATTTGACCTTTCTGAATGGCTGCCCAGTTTGTTCTGAGGTGTATCACCATTTTTTAAATATATCCAGATCAGGTCTATTAAAAGCAATTTGGCTTCCCTAATTTAAGCTCATCAGAGAAGTTCAAAATCGCTTTTAAAGAATGGCAGTATTAAATGCAATCAATCTTTTGCAGTTCCCAAGAAAGTCCAATAATTTATACTATAGTTCATAAATAAAATTCACTAGTCCAGGCAAGAGGAAATATGGAATAATTTTGTCCTATTTCACTTCATAAAGGTATTTGTCTTTTTAGGGGGAAAGAAATACAAACATGAATGCCATTTTGATTATAGGATTTCAATAGGATCTATATTAGAATCAGTTATGGTCATTAAAACTGTTCACAACCTTTGAGTGATGAAGTTATACAAATGAAGTTTTTTTTGGTTTTGTTTGTAATCAGCATGGCAAAGTTCTATAGGACCTACTTATCTATTCTCGTTGTGCATGACTGCGGCTTTCTTTTTCTTTTTAAAACAAAATAGAAAGTTTTGTTTATTTAAAATTTCAAGCCAAAATAATTTTAAAGATTAAAATAGTGCATGTGCCTACATTATATGAGAATAGTGAAAACATTCTCATTCCAATTCTGCTATATATTAGACAATGTTGCATATTTTGAGTAAATACAAAGAAAAACTCCTGTTTTATAAAATTTTCTAGCATAAAATTTCAAAAGCCAAAATTGGAAAGAAGTTGCTTAGGGACACTTGCTACTATCTGAAGACACCAAACCTTGCAACTAAAAGTACTGACATTAATTTTAACCCACAGAAGAGCTATGATAATGAAAGTACTGCAAATGATGAGCTCTATCAGATGTGAAATTAGATACTCTTTCCTGTATTGCCTCAGCAATTTCACACACCCATTAATTGTCATCCTTACCATCTGTTTTTAAATAACAGAGTGAAATCAATGGGCTCATATGAAGAAATGCTTCAGAATTAGAACTGAACTAGAGTATAAAATAACACCTAGCTTGAGATATAGAATTATACTGAGTGTCCCTTGTGAACATGTAGAAAAATAAAGTGATCATCACTTTATTTTTATCATATGTGGCTTCATTAAAGACAAGCAACGTTAACCTAATCTTATTTCTTTAAGCAATACTAGACATGAAAATAATGAGTCCTAATGCTTGTGTAGTTATTGCCTACCTTCATTTATGTAATCACACTTACTCCTCACAATAATAACATAGGTGGCAGAGAGACCTTAATAATTGATGTTTAAAAATAAAGTGGAA
>PVLC010009003.1:0-55832 GCA_004027655.1 Graphiurus murinus | reverse complement strand
AAAACTACCCTGAGATTTCACCTAACTCCAGTCAGAATGGCAATCATAAAAAACATGAACAACAACACCTGCTGGTGAGGGTGTGGAGAAGTGGGAACCCTAATACATTGTTGGTGGGATTGCAAACTTGTGCAACCACTGTGGAAAACAGTATGGAGGATCCTCAGACGAATGGGAGTGAACCTACCATATGACCCAGTAATTATTATTTTTAGTTTTTTTTTTTTTAATTTTTGAAACAGGATCTCACTAAGCTGCAGAGGGCTTCACTAAATTACTGAAGCTCGCCATGAACCAGCTGTCTCAGCTTCCCAAGTACTGGGATTACAGACACCACACCCAGTTTATTTTTAGATTTTTAAAATGCTCAAAATGTAGTCCCTAGCTACTACAGAAGGGAGGATTCTTAGAAGATGAGTTTAGTGAGCTTAGAGGAGTATATTGTAAGCTTTTCATCATTTCCTGGACATCATTTTTTCTCAAGTGGTCAGCTATGATCTTGTGATCCTATTTGCATTGTTAATTGTGTATCAATTATTTTCACAACAGCACTGCTTAGTAACATACCCCAGCATCTAGCAGTGCTCCCAGGAGCATTTATCATCACAAATGCAGGCTTGTGGTTCGGAGGAGAGACCTCACATGGCAGGTCTGTGCGTGGTTAGGCTACATTCCTCCATGTGCTTCTCTTTTATCTAGAACCAATGGGCTTTCCAAGTGAGTGTTTCTTACTTCAGATGGTAGAGGCTTGGAGAGTGCACTGGAAACATGCGATGCTATGAGGCCCAGACATTGTCACTCAGCCCATGTTCTGTGGGCTTCCTGAAGCCTTGTACCAAGATCATCATCAGTGAGTGATGATGATCTTGCCATAGGATACTCTAGCCATAGGAACTACAAAATCACAATCTGGCAAGGCACTCCTATTTGTTAGTCAACAGGTAATTTATTAAGCACCTGTCATGAACCTGGTTTTATTCTCCATTGAAAACTGTACAAAATTCAACTTTAGCCTTTTCAAAATTTCCAATGTCTTAGGTGAAGTAATAGGATTTTACTGGAATAGATGTTTAGTAAAAACATAAAAAAATCATTACCTCTCACCCTGCATAGGAACCAACTCGAGATGGATGAAAGACTGGGAAGTTAGACTAAAGATAGTGAAGATACTGGAGAAGGGCATAGGTCCAACAATCTAACATACAGACACAGCTAGAAACTTCCTCAGCAAGACCCCCAAAGCTCAGGAAACTAAAACAAGAATTAATAAGTGGGATGGCATTAAACTAAAACATTTCTGCACATCAAAAGAAACCATCAAGAGTCTAAAGAGAAAGCCTACAGAATAGAAGATCTTTGCCAGCTATCCCTCTGATAGAGGATAGTATCTAGAATATACAAAGAACTTAAGACTTGACAAAAACAAACAATCCAATAAAGAAATGGGCAACTGAACTGAATAGACACCTCACAAAAGAAGAGATACAAATGGTCAATAGATACATGAAAAAATGTTCAACATCATTAGCAATCAGGGAGATGCCAATCAAAACTACACCGAGATTCCATTTAACCCCAATCAGAATGGCAATCATCAAGAAGTAAAAAAAAAAACAAAAACAAAAACAATAAACAATAAATATTGGCAAGGATGTGGGGAAATAGGAACTCTTCTACACTGTTGGTGGGATTACAAATTAGTTGAGACACTACAGAGATCAGTGTGGAGATTTCTCAGAAAAAAATCAAAAGTGGATTTTGGAAATAGAATAATACAGGAATTGAGAATAATTTCTATCATTGTGTTTCTCATTACTGTAGTTATATTAATAGTCATGTTTATGAGGGTTTTTTTTGCAGACAAAATGGGTTAATATCTCAAAGAGGACAGATATCTTAGTCAATAACCATTTCCTTCCCATACTGGGTCTTGGTTGTTAATTTTAGTTATGTGTCTGTCTTGAGATTGTAGAATGAAGTGAAGCAGGTTAATAAATCACCACAGACAGCCCTAAGAGAATAAGAAGAGAAAGAGGTTAGGGTAAATTTTCATTTGGCATTCATTTCCCCAAAGATACAGTCCTACAGCAAACATTACAAGATTGACAATTGGGTAATAGATGCATAACATGTCCAAACAGTTAAGCTGTTCTTCAATTAACACCCAGCCCTGTAATACCATATGGACTTCCAAGTCTAGCAAGGATGTGGGATATTTGGCAAAAGTCCAGAGGAATTGTAGAGATAACAAATTATTTATCTGAAGAATTTGTGGGATTGGGACTGAGAAGCTTGAAGAATATTATTCAGACCAGGGGTGGTTCATTTTGAGAAGATAACCACTTGTTCTCCATCTTACCCATGGAGTGAATAAAAAGAACAAAGGTTTATCTTTCAGTGTGCTCAAGTCAAGTTAGACCTTTGGGAGAATATCTTTTACTCATTACATCTTTCTCTAATGACCCAGAGTGGCTTCCTGATTGTGGAATACTCCTGGAAGAGATTTAATTTTTAACTTTTTAAATAGGAAAAAGGCCCTTTCTCTTTGAAATGGTCACGTATTTTTCCCCCTAGGAGCACAGAGACAGAACCTTTCTGAAAATCTGTTTCTGATTCTGAGGGTAGGGCCATGCACAATGTTTGGGGATTGTGGGCTGAAGTCATGAAGTGCTCCATTCCTATTATCCTGGGCAGCCTTGTTCTCCTCCCTTAGTCTGACAGCAACCCATGGCTCTGTCACAGGTACCTGTAGAGAGATTTGAGACCTTTAATTTCATGGGAAGTAGAAGGTCTCCTTTCTCAACTAACATATAAGCTGGATATGATGAGAGATAATTTAAGGAGTTGGGATATTTTTTCAGTATGTTTTAATGTGGTTTATGTGAAGACCTTATATGTTAAAGATTGAAGCCCAAAGTGCCTCTGTTCATGTTGACAACCTCTTTTTTCCCTATTTAAAATAAAATTCAACATTTAACAAGGCAAATGGCAAGCTCTTTGCTGCGCTTTATACTTAACCCTGAATTATCATACACCATACTCCGATTGTTTTCCTAAATTTGCAGCAATATAGATTATCAAGTCTGTGTTTTATCATATAATCCAAAATTTGAGAAGTCTGTAACTGTACATCAAACCAGAGTAAAATGAGAAAATTATACTCATGGGAAGGAGGAGAAAAATAAGCAGTGTATAAGGTGCACAAAGGAGGCACTGTCATGCTGGGAGAAAATGCAGAGATGGAGACCTCCAACTTTGTTTCTCTGCCACTGATTACATGATCCTATATGAATCCCTTAACTTGTCTTGATTTTTCCATCGAGGAAAGATAGGACTTGGATTAGGTCATGTCATGATTCCCTCCAGCTCTAAATCCCTTTGGTCCATAGTTTGTGTTAAATTTCTCCTGGATCCAGATGTGGTAGTAATGCCTTATAATACCAGTATTTGGGAGGCTGAAACAGGCAGAGTTCAGCTTCAGCAACTTAGTGAGACCTTTGGTTACTTAGTGCGATTCTATTTCAAAATAAAAAAGGGCTGGGTGTGCTGCTCAGAGATAGAATACCACTGGATTAAATTCCCAGTACAAACAAAACAAAAACAAAAACAAAACAAGAACAAACAAACCCCACAACTCTGCTGGAAAAGAAACAACTTTCTTTTCCTATGCCCATTCTGCCAGTGCAAATGCTCTAAAATATTTCTTTCTCATTTTTAACTGGGTGGTCTACAGGTTAGTTAATAAAAGTATGTTGACTTCTGAATTGAGAGTTGCAAGTATCAGTATTATTCTCCTATTCCTTCACTTATAGCCCAAGTGGTAAATTAAATATGGCACCTTCTCCTGTTGCTCCAGAACTCTGCCTCATAATCTTCCTCATTACAACCTGCTTCCACTAGTTACAGAGTTAGTTGTCTTTACTCTCCTTGACCTAGTATATTGAACCTCTGATGATGCTGGCGGGGGTAGAAATAGACACCTACCTAAAAGAGCTTCTAGGCTGCAGAAGCAGATAAACAAGCCTGAGAGACCAGGAGGAAGTCAGCCTGGACAGGGGTTGGCTTGGATTTCACCAGGAGGTTTTTAGTCATTAGGACGATGCTGTTTTTACCATGCAGTTTCATCTTGTGCAACAGGGAATGCTGTGAGAGATAGGTTGAAGCAATTTAAGATGTTTGATTTTTCAAAAAATACACATTTGAAAACCAGTAGTTTTTTGTATAGCCATTTTGTGTTGGCTCCGAGCTGACACTGTTTGTAATTTATAGTATGTGTCATTAGCCTTCGAACTGACTAGTTTTAGAGCCATCTGAGCTCTGGGAATTGTCATCTAGTGCCTTGGGTAACTGTCCGCTCCAAGTATTTTTGAAGTCTGTGTTGGAGTATGTGGGGATGGAGAGTGATTTTGTATTTGGTGACAAAGGGAAGGAAATAGTTTTTATATATATCTCTCTACATTATAAGTATCATGTATGTGTAACTTCTGTGTATTTTATAAGGTATTTATTATTCTAAATGCTGCCCAATTTGAAATTTATGGTAAGAATGTGGCAAAGCAGAAAAATATATTAGGATTCAGAATTCCATTGTATTCATAAAAGGTTGTTGTCAAATCCCTTGACTTTTACAGTGGGGAAAAAAGTCTCTTGTAATGGATTATTTGGATTTCTGGATGGATTGTTCTGGTGGAACCCAGATCTTTAGAATGCAAATAGCATGGCAGAGGCTCTTCTCTCTGTTCCCCAGCTCAGCTCAGTTATGCACAAAGGTCCTTTTCTAGGTGACATATCATGTTGTATTCCAAAGTACACTTTCTTTTAATTTACAACTTAATTTTCAACCTAATTCAGAAGATTGATACTATAATGCTATTTGCAGAAGTATTGAAATGTCAGTAAGTTTTATTGTAGTAATAAAGAGTATTCCATATATCACACACTCTATAGGGATCCTTGCTTTTTGCATAGATCTTCATAGCAACAACCAGTGGCTAAATGCTGGCAATCATTAATTTTTAAAGAAGACATGGTTATGACGAGTTGAGGAATTAAGGCTGATGGTGAAGAATGAACTTTAATTTTTTGACACTTTTTTTTTGTAGAGTTGGGGGGCGACTGCATACTAAGATGAGGTGACAGTATGATTATAAAAAATGGCCCAAATCCCAGGTTCCCAATACTTAAAATGCTGTCTGTTCATAAAAAGATTTTAGTCAGGGAGAGGCCATCTTTGAGCTCCTTGTAACAAATGGGTATCAGTGGCCCATGAAATAATCAATGCCACTAATCCATCCTAGGGCCTGCCGATATGTTAATGGCCCTACTGCATCGTTATTGCTACAAGACCATAAATCATTCCAGTACCAGAATGCATCGCTGTCGGGGCCTCAAACCCCTCGCCTGGAATAAAATGCTGTCTCCTAACAATTAATGTCCAAACATTTTGCAGCTTTGTGCCTTGATTGTTTTCAGATGCTAAAAAAGTAAGCAGGACAGATTGTAAATCAATAAAACTATAAGACGAAGTGTTTTAATAATAGGAAGGTTCAGAGTAAATCATAGTTCTGTGTTTATTATTGCTTTTGAGGTTATAAATAAAGAGTTACTTTCTACCCAGCAAGGCTACCAAGTTAACATGGAGGGCACCCTGCTCAGGCCTAATGCCTCTGAATGGGGTTTCCTTCTTTTGTACCTTTTTCTGAGAAGCAAAATTGGTCCACCTAGAACCAGGAACCCAACTCTGTGCTGTAGGGCAGTGGTTAGTATTAGGTGGTCTGTTTGGGAGCCAGTGCACCAAGGGAGTTTCCTGTTGGAAATAGCAAAAGTAGCTCAGTAGAAAATGGCTTCTTTGGCAACATTGGGTCTTGAACATCCAGTATGATGACATTTCAGTGTGTGATTCTTTATTTGGCTATGGTGACATAGCTGATGGGATCATATAAAAACAGAACCCAATTTGGTTCAGGGTACCTGGGAGCTTCGACTCATATTTCTTTCATTGACTTCTGGGGCTGGGGAGGTCGACTTTGGCTATACACATGCATTATGCTAACCTGAAGGCAAACCTAAGAGGATCTCATTTAGGAAACAGAGTTGCATCCAACTGACCTGATTCTCTTTGGTATGTGTCAGTTTAGTCTACACCAAATG
This sequence comes from Graphiurus murinus, assembly GCA_004027655.1. Taxonomy (NCBI): domain Eukaryota; kingdom Metazoa; phylum Chordata; class Mammalia; order Rodentia; family Gliridae; genus Graphiurus; species Graphiurus murinus. The sequence goes on along the minus strand of PVLC010009003.1, from coordinate 49,682 downwards.
AGTGGAGAGACACAGATGGGAAGTCATAACCTCTACCTTGTACAGACACAGTTTATTTGTGTCCATTATGGTGTTACTTGCTCTGCAGCTGTACTTTCTGCCTGCACCCCTGCATGTTAACCAAGACTGGATATTCAGTCTGGAAAGTGGGGCTTTTCATTTGCTGGGGAGCAACAAGCCAAAGGGAAGTATTTTGCAGGGTTTGCCATGAACTGGCTGGTGAGCTGGATTCTGACCACAAGTAGAATCAGGGCTAGGGAGCTTGGCTGATCCCACACCAGGCCACGACTCAGGAAAGTAAATAACCAATGGCAACAGAGCAGAATGTACATCTTAGATACCTTTGGCTCTTAGTTAGCTGTGATGTTGGAAAGACTAATTTGCATACAAATACCCTGAACAGTCACACTCCTGAGCACAGGTTCAGCATTTTTTATGTAACAGGAGAAGGGTGCTGCTCTTGGTCCTGGCAGAATGCCCCTCTCTAACAGGCCTCTGTCCCCAGCACCCACTCTGGTGGGTGTTCAGTCTATTTTGGTGCTCAGGAAATAGCACAGGAAGAGGCCAGCAAAACAGTGGCTCCATATAGACAGAAAAACAATTAAAACTGATATGACTCTTAACAAAAGTGGCAAGAGCAGGCAGGATGGAAGTAATTTATTCAACGAATTGTCCAAATACATAAAATTGTACTGATGTATGGTGTAGCAGTGGGACAGTGGAAAATTTGATAGTTGTTTCCGTTGTGTGAATTACTCAGACAGGATGCCTTTGTGAAGTATGGGGGTTTGTTTAATGTTCTGACAACAATTTAGATCCTGTTATGGTTATTGCAGTGTAATGCCATAGTAAAAATTGAACATGACATACCAGCAATTTATTATTTGTGTGTTTTTTAACCTTGAGTATCGGATTGTTTGTCCAAGCATATCCTTTGATTTGCTATGAAATTTATTGTTGATAAAAACAATCAGATTTCCATTAGAAGCAAAAAAATATTATTATTATTATTATTTTTTTTGCCATGAACCATAGATTTAGGGGGGGAAATTCAGCCTAGGCTACAGGACTTATGACAGGTAGACTCATGACATTATATGGTAATTCAGCATGAAAGAATAATTGTGACACTCCACTTGGTTGTGGAGTATAATCGTGCTGTGAGGTTCAATTCACTGAAAGGCCAAATTATCTTCAACTACATTAGTCTGACAACCTATAATGCTCTGCAGAAGCAATTTGTAGACGTTTCACATAGTGCCAGCAAACAGGGCTCCCCATTATGCCACCCATTAACAAATTTGTGTAGGGAAAAAAGTAACTTTTCCATTTTTCTGACTGTTTTCAAGCTTTGCAACATAATAAATATCTAATAGTACTATTTGCATTGCCATTTACTCTCTTAGTTTTAAAATTTATCTGAAGTACGGGAGGAGAGATTTATCTCTTCGACTATGCATCCTGAGAGATACTGATAATTTCTTTGACTTCAGCAGCAGTGTGTTGCAGTGATGAGAGATCTGTGTCTGGAGACCGGGGGCCCAGACTTGGTTGGAAGTCACCCCAGCCTTTCTCTTGCCAGCTTTCATGACTTTATTCTCTTTGGGCATTAGTTACCCCATCTCCACTCTGGGAACTCTAATGCTCTCATCTAAGAATCTCTGCAAGAGGGTTTAGATAAAGTTCTTGGTATTGTTCCTCGACACTGGGAAAACAGTTGTTTGGGAGTAGTTCAGGAGTAGGAGAGGGTCGGCTACTTTTCTCTGCTGGTTTTAGGGAACAGAGCCATGAGATGGACAAGTATGAGACTCTCAGCCTGCGACTTAGACTAGAATTTTCTTCCTGAATGTGATGCATGATTGCATCTGTCTGTAAATGCCAGAACAGTACCAGGGCTATGCCAAACTGGATTGTTTTACTTATATCATTTCAAATATACAATAAGCATATTGGCTTTTCTTTAAAGAATGAAAAAGCTACTTCTGTGTTATAGGAATTTTGGGACACTGTGATGATTTAAAAATATCATTGTTCATAAATTATATCAATGGACTCCTGAAAGTGTTAGTTATGTGTGCAGGTGTTTCTGCTTATTGGGATGCACATAGCTGCTTAGCTAGATGTTCTAAATATTTAATAGGAGTTTTCCATTTCATCTGGAATTTGGGAACCAGGAGAGTCCAGTCCCCTTTCTCTTAAAGGCCAGTGCCACTTTTGTTTTTGTCCTTTGTTTTTATTCCTGTGATCCTCTGCTCCATTTTCTGAAGTTGGCATTACTGGATTAAGATAAAATTTATGGGGAGGGGATGATAGTTTTGCAAAGAAAGGCTGAGAAAGCAGGTATGATCTGAAGGGCCCTCCTCTTCTTTGTCTCCTCTAGCTTAAGGGGTCCTGTTAAAAGGTCTCACACCTTGGGAACAAATTGGCCTGGGGATGAATCAAGCTCTCTATCTCTGGTAATTGATTTATAATTTATGATTTTATGACTCATCAAACTTCTAACACCACTTTTGAGTAGGGTTGTGTAAATCACTCCATGTCACACAGTGATGTTAGTCCCAATATCAGAGACTGACCCGTCATTATGACAAGCCATTAGGCCTCACACCTGCTGCTTTCCGAGAAGGTAGTGGCTTTTCTTCAAGAGAGATTTGGATTCAGTCCCCTCTGCTAGAACCTAAGAGATGCAGTATTCTTTTGGCCATTTCTGTATAACTTGGTCCAAAGTCCAATAAAAATAAAGAAGTAGGATACTAACTTGATTAATCATTTCCAAGGGCTGTATCTGCCCTTGTCTGATTGGGTAGGAAGGGTTTTTCCTTAATTATTATAAGATCTTTTTATTTTAATGAAATTTAGGGAACATTTCTAGAACTTTAGAATCAAGGTGTTGAGTCAGTGGTTATACAATGAATATTTCTACCCTTCCTAAATTGAAAGAAATTTATGTGTCCATGTACATCTATGTACCCTGTGGCTAGCGATCCCATACCCTAGTGAGTCATATTTTCAAAGTGTGGCTAATGTCTCCAGGGTCCATGAAGAACATAAACAGTTTAGTGCAGTCAGGCAATGCTACTGGAAAAATCAGCCTGGAGTTTCCATGCTGCAGTAGAGGAGTTAATCACCTCCTGTTTGATACAAAGGATGGCCCTTTGCAGAAGGCAGAGATGAAAACAAGAAGGGTTTTGGTAGCAGGGAGATATATTAAACTAGTTCACCATTAGAGTGGGGAGAATTCACAGGGAGAAGAAAAAAGTTGCAATTGGTGGTGAGTGGGGGTAATCGATTGTTTTGCAAGCCTGAAGTCCCAGTGGCATAGTTAAGGATACGCGGGAGCATTCATGTTTACGCATAATGCTCTCCACGTAATTTTGCCTGAACTGTGTCTGACTTACTGAGCATTGGTAGGTGAGCCACCTGCTGAAAGGGCATGGAGGTAGATTATTGTTGACTTTATGGTTATGGAACCTAGCTAATCAGTGTGCCTGCTGGGCTATAACTTGTTATGCCTGAGTGGGTTTTATACCGAGTCCTAAGATTTCTTACTGGCAAAAGGAAAAACCACTCATTTCTCATGACCATGGCTCCTACTGGGAGGGAAGCTCTCATCTCCTCTGGAGGGAAAATACAGTGGGTAAAACCTGTGATACGGAGGTTTTTGGAGTGTGAGAAATATGACCAACATGCCTTCTGTGCCTCTCTTTTGAGGACTGTGGCTTCATGAGAAGAAAGGTTCTGTGGCCTAGCAAGGTCAGCTGGCCATGGCCAAGGAGGTGTGCTGCTTGGCACATCTTGGGATTTTCTCATCGGTCACTCTCCTCATCTAACACATTGGAGAGGCAGTTACGGGTATGATAATACACTCACAGTCAGTCTTTGTTTAGAGTTTGAGTTACTTGCAGATGTGGAGGAACTTTGCCTTCTTCTGGTGTTCTCAGTGCTTGAATCTTGAGGGTTCCAGTTCACTCAGAGGCCGGCACATAGCTTTGATCTTTGATGGTCCCAGTAAAGGACATCAGTTAATTTTGCATTGTGTACTGCCTACTTTGCTAGCTTCCAACTAGCTTTCCTCCCTTGAATAATCCTGTGACCAGTGTCCTCTGTGTCTAGGTTTTAGTGTGTTTCTCTAGTATTTATCTTTGCCATCCTTTACCTGATTCCTCTCCTCTGCGGTGATGCTGTGTGCATGTTTCCATACAATGGAACCTAGATCAGTTAAAAAACGTAAGAGATATAAAAGGTCAGCATGACAGATCTGTCCTCTGAGTATGTGTATGTGTGTTTGGGTAGCTGAGCTCAGGTGACCACGGAAGACAAATAGGGAATGTGAGGATTGCTACCTCACTAGCCTTAAAGTTGGAAACAAAATACCTACTGGGGGTGGGATGGGAGGACAGGAGTATTAGGATATGTTCTTAGAAATTCAGAAGAATGGTATTTTTGTCTTCATTTGGAAAGGCCACAAGCTTTATTTGCAGTAAGATGTGTATATGGTTGTTGCTTGGTTTTGTTTTCTCTGCCTTTCAAGGTGTATATTATATATGAGCACTGTGTATATTTTATGGATGCATATTTTAACCAGCACACACACTCTTTAACGTGACAAGGCAAAAAAAATCTTTGGATATGATTTTAGCAAGTTATTTTACATAACAAAGGAAGATAATAATCATGGGTATTTGTTTCCCTTTGTTAATTCTTTTTTCTCTGTATTTCGTAGAGTGGAAAAAGGACAATTCTACTGATAGTTTGAAGCCTTTTTAATTTAATTTTATCATTGTATACTTGTTTCTACTAAAAATGTTAATGTTGTCCTGATAGAAGCAATGTCTTACATTTTGTATGTTTCACAGATGGGTTTGTTTCCTGGAGTTATCTGTTTTTTGGGAATTATTTGACTGAAATTTGCATTCAGCCCATCTTTGTTCTCCCCTCCCCCCCACCGCCTAATAAGCAGAAAAAGGAAGAGATAACATAATTTTTTGAGTGTCCTGCTATAAGCCAGACACTAAAAACTATACATTATTTCATTTATTTTTCATAATGGCCCTCTGAGGATATGATCCCAATTTCACAGATGAGGAAACTGAGGTGTAAAGAGGTTAAATAACTTGCCAGAAGACACACAGTAATCAGTGAAACTGGGATAGAAATGTTGATCCAAGTCCAAAGCCTGTACTTTTTTCTTGATACCAAACTGCACAGTCTTCTTCCTAAACATACAATATCTGAGCTACTGTAGAGAGGAGATCCCAAATAACAATAACCCAGACCTACAACGAGGCTCCATTATGTTAAAAAGTGATAGGGATGGTACATATAACATTTTGAAGTGGGCTGGTCATTTTAAAAAGGGCTCTGTCCTTTAACATTGATTATGTGCTTAGTTCTGTGCTCAGTGTGATGGTGGTGGTGGTGCATGTATGCGTGCCCGCATTAGTTAGAAACTTGAAAACTTAGTCTATGCCTTCAAAGATAGAAAAGAGTAATCTGAAATTTGAATGAATGGTGAAGTTTTGTATATGAAGAAGGCTAAGTTACCATGTGGATGAGGATGCAGGTGCTAGAATAGCTCAGAAGTGAGGGAGTGATGGGAAGTAGGGTCTGTGGTAGGAACTGTGAACTTGAGCAGAGCCTTAGGAAAAAGCAAGAGCTAGAAGTGACAGTATGCCAGTGGGTGTGCTGAGTTTCTGGGACTGGAGGCATGAAGCCTGTGTAGAGAAGGATCTTAGAGGGATGGCGGCTGACTGAGGAGAGAGTGTATATTCGGGGTAGATGGATAAGTCAGTCTGTGTGTATGTCAGACATGGTAGTGATGGTCTCGCTGCCCCCCTTCCCTTCCCAGCCATGCTAAGCCCCCTTGTTGTCTAAGTTTCATCCCCCTTCTTATTTAGTAACTCTGAATGTGTAGCTCTTTGATTATCATCCTTGGGTCTAAGCTAAAATGTCATTTCCTCTGGGAAGCCTTTCCTGATTTCCCCATTAGGACTGCTTCTCTGCTATGAGCTCCCCAGCCCTCTCTCTCCGATCTTAACATTGCTTATGTTTTATTATAATACTCAGGTAGATAATTGCCTCCTTCACCCAGTGGGGAGCTGCCATGAAGGGAAGTTAGCAGAGATTCACACAGAGATAGCAAAATCATTTTTTTTTGTACTGGGGATTGAACTCAGGGGCATTCTACCTCCGAACTATCCCTCAGCCCTATTTTATTCTTTATTTGGAAACAGGGTCTCACTAAGTTGCAGAGAACCTCACTAAGTAGCTGAGTCTGGCCGTGAACCTGGATCCTCCCATCTCTGCCTCCCAAGTACTGGGATTACAAGCATGTACCACCATGCCTGGGTGAAAAATCTTTTTTAAATGAGTGAATGAATATGTTTAAATTTTATTAGCCAGTTCATTCTATGTGTCTGTTGAAGTCAGGATGAAGGTTCATTGGCTAGTGCTTTGGCAAAGCAGGGCGTGTTCCCCAAATAAGACAGACTTGCCACCAGGTCCCCAGGCTTATGTTTTATTGTCCAGATTGAACCCAGTTGCATTCTACCTCCAAGCTATACCCCCAACCCCTCTTATTTATTTATTTTTTGTTTTGAAGCAGGGTCTCACTGGATTGCTGAGACTCTCGCTAAGTTGCTGAGGCTGATCTCAAACCCACAGTCCTCTTGTCTCAGCCTCCCAAATACTAAGATTACAGGCATGCACCAACACGCCCAGCTTGATTGCAGAATTTCTCAACCACTCTCAATAGTTTCACTGTGGCTACAGACACTAAGAGTATTTAATTTCTTGAGGTGATCAGGGCAGGCAAAGAAACTAGTCTTTGTATAAGGATACTAGGGTGTGTAGTATTAGCTTCAGTGGACACACTGACATCTCTGTGTTTCATGTCATGATTGAACAAGACCAGGACACTTGGTTGGCCCACACAAATAGTGATAGAATTGCTGTGCCCTCCTGTGTATCTGGCTGCTTTTAATGCTTTCTGATGCCATTCTAACTTTTTCATAGCCAACCACTAAACATTTCCTTTCATATTCTGCCCAAAAGTCACTGTGACCTATTCCACCCTTGGTGATGTCTGAATTCAGTGACATAAGCTTTCTGTTTTGAGGGGTAGATATGAACTCAAGTTACTTCATCGAGAACTGCCCTCCTCTTAGTCGTGTAATGATTTATCTTGTTCTAGGACCTTTCTAGAATAGGTTCCATTTGTTTATACCTCCCTATTTACTGCACACCTGTCTGACACATCTCCAAGAAAAAGTGTGTGCAGCTCCTTGCACAGTTGAACGCAGCAACCCATGCACAGTAGCCATGCCCCACCCTACACCCCTCTAGAATGCTGACTGAATTGACCCTCCCCACCCCAGCTGGTGCAAAGACATTGGAGATACCAGTCTAGGTAAGGTGTTCCAGCCCTCTGAGGGCTACTGAGGTTAGGTTTTCCAGCCTACTGCTGGATGTGTTACGTGTGACCAGAGAGGGAGGCCAGCTGTAATCCAGTTGGATGATATCTGTTGCTTCTTTCTTATCTCCACAGCCTGCTACTCATCCTAGAAGGAAATTAAATTGGCCCGGTGTGGGTAGTTCTTCTTAGAGCCACTGGTTGTTCTCCACACCCTGGGCTTTTCTAGGTGATTGCAAATTGATTGTCTTATGATTTATATTACAGTGGCCACCATCTTTCCTTTTGTGATTTGAGTTTCTCATAAGGATCTTAAGCCTAGAACTTTTTGTTTTAAGCAAGAAAATGAATGAATTTCTTCTTTCTATTTAAAATTAAATATATAGGAGACTTGTTGGGCAGAGGGAATTTTTTTAAAAAAGAAAGGTGGAGCCCACCTTTGCCCATACTAATCTATACTTTTTAGCAGATTTTATTTTTTTTTTTAGAGAGAGTGATTTATTTACACTGACAGCTTGTTACTTATGGTAGCTGTTGCCAGCTTCTGAAGTAATCTGATAATGTCAAAATGTGAAGGGAAGCTATAGGCTTTACCTTGACTGACTTGCTATAAATCATGTACATTGCTGGTGTCTATAGAAGGATGCTGGGGTTGATACTGATGGAAATACAAATCAAATACAACACGTGGTAACCCAATTCAGAGCTGGAGATTCTGGATTAAGCCTATTGGATCCATATTTTTAAGTGAAACAGAGCAGATAATACCAGGTTGTGTTTTGAAACTTCACAGCCGTCTGATACGGTAACTTCAAGGACATCAGCTGCTTTTGAAATGGAAACACAAAGAGGTAGACTGATCACACACTTTTGTTCCTTTGTTCATGCAATATACTTCTGAGCACCTCTTGTGTGTCAGTCAAGGGAAAGGTATGACACTGATTTATTTATTTTCTTGCAAGTGTCCGTGTAAGTTCCATGAGAGTAGAATTTTGTCTTGTTCACTGCTGTATACCCAGTGCTTAAAATTGCATTTGGCCCACAGTCAGTGTTCAATGAGTGTTTGTTGAGCATAGGAAGCCCAGAGTTTAAGTATTAGGGTTGACAAAACCCTGAATTTATTCTCTAAACAGAGTCATTCCCATCTTTAGATTCTCTATAGGGACCTTTATAATTCTTCCTATGGATTTCTGGTAAAGCATCTTTCATATTGTAATGTAGTCACTGATTGTTATGTAGGTCTCTCCAACAATAGCACAAGTCCTAAGAGGGCAGAAACTGTGTCCTTCTAACCTCGGACTTCCCCGTGTCTGGCACTTGGGTAGCAGTGAGTAATTGTAGAATGACAGGATGTTTGTAAAATTAACACCTCTATCTCTGTACTTTTACATGCACACAACGATGCTGAAAAAACCTGGGGTTTGTGTGCTACATCCTCACTCATTCGGCTCCTCTTGGAAGTGCTATGGAAGATGATTTTTATGCCATTCCTTCATTTGCCTATGAAATGAAATAGCAGAAAAGGGGAAATCATTAAGCTTTCTCCCCTAACATTCTTACTTTATCCATGAAAAGATGAATTTGTAAGTTTGTGTGTAATACATTTTTATCAGTTGGTTGAGCCAAATGCATCTGTGTTTGGAAAGGAAAGGTTCACTGACATGGAAAACTAAACATGGGAGGGGCACTGGGGTGAGGACTGGACTCTCCCCAGACCTTGGGATTCTTGGGTGGCACTATGAGTAGAAGCTGCTGCTGTTTGGATCTGGTGAGCCCCCCCAAAGGCCCATGTGTTAAAGACTTGGACGCAGCCTATGGGGCAATTAGGAGATGGTAGAACTTTTAGGAAGTAAAGAATATTGGAAGAAATTTGAATCACTGAGGATGCGCCCTTGAGGGAAATATTGGAACCCCGGCCTCTTCTTGTCTCTTGTTTCCTGCCACCATCAGCCAACAGGCTCCACTCCATGCTCCCACCATGATGTCCTGTGCCGCCACATGCCCCAGATGATAGGGCCAAGCAACCACACTCTGAAACCATGACCCCAAGTAAACCTTTCTTCCTTATTAATTATTCGAGGTATTTAGTCACTGTGACAGAAAGCTGATGAATGCAGAAGCTCACATATCGTATGTCTTAAAGTTATAAACCAAACTTAATGCATAACACCAAATAAATAAAAATGCTCTGTTCTCTCATCATGGCGCATATACTTTCATTAATGAGTTGGGAGTCCAGATTTCAGTTTGGAGTTCTCTGCCTCCTTGGGAAGTAGGGATTTAGCAACATGATGAGAGCCAGTGCTGGGTCTTAGTCTCTCCCCTTTTCTGTGTCTGGATGGAATGGCCTTCATGTCCAGATGTGTGTCCATCCTCGACTCATTTCATCCAGCAATTCCTCAGACCTGGAGAGGCATGCACAGACTCACTTTTGTAGCATGGGTCAGGGCTGACATTCTGTATACCTGCGGTGGATCTTAGAAGGTGGGAGGCAAACCCTGGCATGCTCCTGGGTTCTGAGGACTTCCTACCCCATGAGGAGGGGGTCTCCTCTCACTCAGGCCTGAAAGCCAAAGATGCATGCTGGCAGTGCAGAAATGCACTGGGAAACTATACTTCATGGCTCCCGATTTCAGGACAAGCCCCGTGTGTCCTGAATGACAGCAACAGGGTTCACATAGACTCAGACAAGTGCTCAAAATCATCCTGTGGTCTCAAACTTCTATGTGTGCAGGACTCTCTCAGGGGCAGAATAAAGTGAATACAGGAACTCTGTTATGGTGTGTTTGTGCCCCACATGCCATGGTGACAGCCATGGTCAGGCCACCACCAAACACTCAACTTAAAGAAGAACAAGCATGGAAAACACTTAGCACAATAGTGAGCTCTGAATAAATGGTAGCTCCTGTTATTATTACTATTATTACGAATTGATTCCCATGTTTACTGTCCCAGAAAGGCCAGCTCGCTTGGGTAATTTTCAGCTGTTAGAGAACCGGGAAGGGGTTTGTATGATTTAGATTTGACTGTCATGTTTGTGCTGCATACCTGTCAGCATCAGGTAAGCTGTTCCTGTCCTAGAAGCATGCCCTTGGTCTGCTTGCCCTGACTCCTTGGGCAAGTGCTCCAGGCCTTTCCTCCTTGAAAGCCACAGTTTTCCTTTCTTTTCTCATAGAGTGAACAAAAATGAGTGGGACTTTTCACTGAGATGATGCTATGGTCTGTGATGGAGGCCAGGTGTTCGTTTCTTACCTCACAGTTTGATTTTTCTTGTCATGCCATCACTGGAAAGGGAACCTTTCTCCAGGGGTTAGCAGAGAGCAGGGAAGCAATTTTCCTTGACAAAGCAGTCTCATCTTGTAATGTCTGCGTCTTTAAGTAGGGTTAGGCTGGTGGGAGGTAAGGATGCTGGGGATAGAGTTCTCTGTGTTCCATTAGACTCCTCTTTCTAATGAGGAGGATGGAGGAGGATGGATCTTGAGACCTGAGGGAGGCAGAGAAATGGTCTTCCATCAGCAACAGGCTACTTGCAAATAGAGGGAGGAATTTTCTTTAAGAAGGAAACTCCTCAAACTCTTTCCCTTCAAGATCCTTATCTCTGCGGGGCTCACCTAGCTCTTTCAGCTCTCAGGGAGACCCAAGGGTGTTGGTTTCTGGATTTCATACACAGGGAGGATGCTAAGATGGATGGCTCATTGTTCTTCTGTCACTGTCCCCCTGCCTAGGTCCAGTGTCTCCTGTCACTTTTGACTCTCCCACTTGCTTATTTGGTTTGCCAAGATGATAGGAATTTTGATGAGTAAGAAAATATTAAAAAATAATATGGATAAGTCAACAAGGGGAAATACCCAGTGGTGAGTAAGAAGGGAGAGAGGGAGAGAGGGAGAGAGGGAGAGAGGGAGAGGGAGAGAGAGAGAGAGAGAGAAGAGAGGACATATATATGGGGATACAGAGAACCATCCCCAGGTCCATTGTGGGGAATCAAGTACAGTTGACAACTTGTGACATCTCCCACCATGGCATCTGGTCTCTGGGGAGGAGTGAGAAGTACTGGGAAGAGTCTTCAGGAGAGCACCCTCTAGTCCATGAGATACCACTTCTCTAGATCTCAGTTCCCCTGTGGTTTAGACTAGAAGGTCCTTAGTTTTCTTTCAGCCATAAGAATTTTTTACTCTTCAGGTCTTAATTATACTAATATACAAGCTGAGAGTGGTGACATACACCTGTAATACCAGTATTTAGGAGGCTGAGACAGGAGAATTGCAGGTTTAAGGCCAGCCTCAGCGACTTACCCAGATTCTCGGAAACTTAGCCAGACTCTGTTTCAAAACAAAAAATAAAAGGAGCTGTGTGTTGCCTTCTGGGTTCGTCTATTGCAGCTCCTTGCTCCTGGTTCTGCTAGGATTTGAGTCTCTGGGCTCAGTCTTCCTTCTCAAAAACTGGTCCAGAGTACACTTTCGAGATTGATGAAGTGAAGTTTTAGTCCTCTAGCTTTGGGTTATTGTTATACTCATCACCATTCAGCAGACAGCAGAAGACACTATACATTCCCCCTCATCTTGAACTTCCCCAGTCCAGCCCTGAGCCCACATACAGGCAGCCTATCCAAACTTCATTCACCTACAGATCACATCATTACTTGAAAAAGGCTCTTACATGTGTCCTCCATAAAACGCTTACATGTTAATTATCAACTTTTTTTTTTTTTTTTTTTGGCTGGGAGTGGGCAAAGGAACAAACCAGGGAAGAGAGTATGTCTGAGAGATGTTCTAAAGAACCCAATACATCAGCTTCCTCCTCAAACTCTCCCTCTTGTTTAGTAAATGAAGGCAGATGAAAGTGGAACATTTGGCACTTTGCACCAATATTATGGTGTAAAATTATAGTTAGGAATATTGTGTAAAAACTGTAATAGTTTGCAGTTATAGCTATGGTGAGAGCAGCAGGCAAGACTATAAGCTTTAATTTATGTTGTGCTTTGGACATTTTTCAGAAACTATTTACCCATTACCTCTTAGGTCAGTGGCCTAATAATGCAACAAAGCACTTTTTGAAATTGCAGATAATTTTCAGTGCTCAGATCTCTGTGTAGTATTGATGGGGAGGGTGGTTGATTAGGACCTTGGGAATTGCGCTTGATGGGAACAATCTGGAAGGAGTGAAAAATTATTAAACACACACAGCGGGAGACGGAGGATTTACCATTGTCGTGCGGAGCTATTAATTCTCATCGCTCGGCACAGCGGCTTGATTGCATACTGTGAATACTGTTTATTGGAGAATGGGTACAATTTTGCTGCAGTTGTTGTAATGTAATACTAAATGCTAATTAGACTTCTAACAATAATTAGAACCTCTTGCCAGACTTAGAAATAGAAACACTCAATTGAATTTACAGAAACAAAGACCTTTAAGCTATGCCAGCAGCATCAACTTGGAGAAGTTTTTTACATTTTAGTTACAGAATTGCCAACATGTGCGTGTGTGTGTGTGTGTGTGTGTGTGTGTGTGTGTGTGTGTATTTTTACAGCATGCATAATGAGTTCATTTGTGTTCTCGATAGGGTTATTTTCAAAATGAGATAAAGCAAACCTCCTCTTCCCCATCAGACAAAGAAAAACTACAGATGCAGGTAGAAACTGAAATGAAGCTTTGTTGCCTTTCAGGTGCTAACTTCTCTGCTGTTGGTAGAGAGGGAAGGCCAGGCAGGGATGAAGAACTAGACTGATGGGGATGATGGGGCATTCGGGATACTCAAGGTTTTCTTTGAATCCCATTTTGTCTCCCTTACTGTGTAATGGACACACACACACACGGATGGACACACACACACACACACACACACACACACACACACACACACACACACCCCACACACACACCCTCCCTATATTCCCACCCGATCGCCCACCTTGATTCCTTGGATCGGATCCCTGCGCTGCTTTCCTTGAGCTCCGTCACTAGTCAGATGCAAACCAAACTCCAGGCTCCTATGGGGTGAACTTTTCCTTTAGGAGCTTTAGACCTTTCTCCTAACCTAGTGTGGCACAACTCTCCACAAAGGAAGGAGTATGTCTACATGTTCAGCAGTGAGAAATAATTAGCCGAGATTTCCCTGGCATCCCCGCAGCCCTGTGGTTTCACCCTGTCACCGCTGGGCAGGAGTGCTGGGTCATCCCAGGAATGGGGCACTGGGTATCACAGGGATTCAGGGGGCCTGGACATGTCTGTTGACATCAGAGCCTGTGGCAGCACCATGACCTACGGCTGTTTGGCAGCAGCTGAGCAAGGCCTTTGTTTTTGGGACATCAATGCTATATTTAAGTTACTCATCTTGTTTTACTTTGTTTTGAAACCCTGAGGTACAAAGACCTCAGCCCTCCTCTCACAAATGTTCCCCATGGAACCACTGAGGATGCCCCCCCCCTTTCAATCAACCTGGCTTCAGTTGACGAGCTGTTCTTCAATGCTGATAATTAGCTGCTTGACATGATGTATCATGTTGCCCCTTTGTCTGGAGGCATCATGGCAATAGAAATGCAATCCTGAATCCCTATTCTGAAACAGTATTAAAAGGACCTACACTCTACATTGCTGCACTCCTGCCAGTTCCTAGGTGAAGTAAATTTTTACAGGTTTCCCTGGTTCCTGGGAAGCAGGTTTTATGATGGAAACACTGGAAGCCCAGTTTTGTTGCAGCCCCCAGCATGAGGCATGGCTCCTCTACGCAGAGAAGCAATTTCCTGATTTCTCTCTGGTTGAGCTAAAGTGGCCAGTTTTATAAGCTGCTAAGAAATGACATTCCTAGAAACTTCCACTTTTGTGTCCTTATTAATATTTCATCAGATTCATCAAGCAAGACCTCTTTCCCCAATCAAGTATCTCCTTTGCCCAGGTAAAATTCTTTTCTTTAATTAAATGATCTCTTTTACTCAATTTTGAATGCCTTTCATTTTTGTTTTTGGCCTTCTCAGCTTGCCTCCCCCTACCGAACTGCTTCCTCTGTCGGAAGAGGCTTTGCCAAAGGCATGCCCCAAATGAGAACAGCTTCTTCAGGTCAGGCTGGCCATTTTTCCTCTCAGAAGTACTTGGTTCGTGTCCTGTATAAGTTGGGGGACTTGATGAGATTCTCTCTGTTCCCCAATTCTTAAACAGTGACAGTGTGGTCTACTGGTTTAACTGGGAAGAGATCAATCATTCATAAAGATCTCCTAATTTCACATAAAATCTTAATATTCAGGGCAGAGGAAAGCCGTCAATACATCATCCGTGACTCCAACTCCTTGACTCTGGTGGCAGATTCCTTCATGCCCAAGGGTGCCCTGTGAGTTAAATCAAGCTCTGTGACTTGAGGCAAGAGCCACATATTTGCTTGTCTTGCAGTTTGTATGAAGAATGCCAAGGATATTTCTAGGGGAGTGCGGTGGGGGCATTTGAGTCTGCATTTTAGCAAATCTCTTCCATGGCCAGGAGCTCATGTGGTGATTTTTTCCTTTCTGAGGGTTCAGTTTTTCTCTCGGCGCTCTCCTGAGCATCTGGGAGAGTGAGGCCTGAGTGAGTCAAATGCTTTCTTTCTACTTTCTGGTTACATTTTTCTTGTTCACAAGTTGATGGCACCTGCAAATGGAAGACTTGCTGAGGTAGCACTTGGCTGATTAGCAACTTTTGCTTAGTCCCACTCACACACTGACCGTTAAATTACCTCCTATCATGCCTGGGCCGTGTGGCCTCCGCTGAGAGGCAGGGTAGGTCACTTCAATATGGCTGACATGTCCCGTGTTTTCCCACAGCACGTCACATGTAACCAGCGCAGCGACTTTGACAAAGTACCGCGGGGTGACCTGGTAGTCTCGGGTCAGAGTGAGTGAAATTGGTGTTGTACTAAGATGTATGTTAATACATACATTATTTATGTAGGCATTAGCCAATACTATTGTCGCCTCTGCTCAGACCCAGGCCCAGAGATTGGCCTTGGGGTTTGTGCAAGCTTACTTTATCATGTTCCTCCCCACCCCCACCTCACTCATGAATAATTAAAAACTTAAATTACTTGCCATGTACAAAATTCATATGCTGGGGAAAATAGCTACATGAAAATTAATTTTCTGTTCTGTGAGACTGACGGGAAATCAATTAATCTTGATGTATTATTTTATGCAGAACAGGGTGCAAGAACCTGCCGAGAGAATGGCTACAGCTGTTCTTGTTGGTCGGGCCATATATTATCGTTGGCGTGTTTGACAGCTTCTGAAGGAAATGGCTGAGGGGTATCAGGCAGGTGAATCAACTGTAAAAATTTATTGGAGGATACAAACTGTTTCCAGGGGACTGATATAAAACTCACACTTGAGAACTGAAGTATTGAATGTTTTTGTGACTGAAGCAGCTTGTTGTCAATATTTATAGCTTTTCTCTTTGTTACATGTCCTATTTGTTTGATTAACTAGTCAGATGTTAGTGTCTGTTGGTAATTTATCTGTTGTGCCTTCTGTAGCATTTTTGATACATAAAGATTTACCACTAGATAAATAAGGCAGCTCACACAATGCAATATGCTAAGTAAAATGACAGAGCTGTTTACAGCATGTTACAAGTTTTATAACTCATGAGGTAGATCAGTAACTTTTGTTTACTGGTGTCACTGTTAGTTGAAACATGTTCCAGTGTATTAAATACTGTGGGGGTAAACAAGGCTCTCTTAAATAAGCAGAGATTATAATCAGCACATACCTCATGGTAAATCATTTAAGAGGCTCTATAAAAACGTTTATGTACAGCCATACATAATGCATACATTTCTGAAATAAAATAAAATAAATGTATGCTTTTAGAATAGGCTGTAGTTACATTCTGCTCCCATGCTGTCCACATCCATTTTCCCTGGAAATGATGGAGGTGCGGTGTTCAGACAAATGATGACACAGACAGATGGGAGCCTGGGGCTGAGGGGTCCTGGCCTGGCAAGGTGACTTCCCTCCTTGGTGGTGGAGTGGCTGCGGGGAGTACACGGGTAACCTGTGGGGCGGGGTGATCGCAGCTCTCTGTCTGAGGCAGCTGAATCTGGCTTCTTGTGGCCTTATGGGGAGCCCAATGTGATGTGTGGGTTTAAGGGGATCTCAGAAGAGTCCATGTAGAGAATGCTTCACCACCTTCTCTTCTCTACCACCGACAACCTGGCTCTAAGGAGCGGTGAGGTCACTGACCTCCTAAGGAATTGGCACAGGCACTCAGACCCCTTATCCCTTCCTAGGGCAGTGGACTCTTTATCATGTCAGCTGTGTACTCCTCAGATATCAGGCTACGGAGTTTCATTTAAGAAGCCCAGCTTCCCTTGACCTGTGACATATTTGGCAAACAGGATTGCTCGGAAGATCATGCTTCAGACAGATGAGCTGATTGTGATTAAATTTCTAATAGTTTTTAAGTGACTGTATCTAATAGTGCTTCATATGGAGGTCTTCGCCATGCTTTGAGAGGCATGGCAGGAACACTGATGTTGGTAGAGGACTTTTTACTCTTCAGAAGCCTGTCATGAAGACATACATGAAAATATTAGTCAGCATAAGCATATACCAAGGTATGTTTATTAATTCTCAAGAGGAACTTGTCTTTCTTAGCTGGTTTAGAGGCAGTTGAGGATTACTCTGTAACAATTTCCACAAACTTAGTGGCTTAAAACATTACCCATGTATCATGTGTAGGTGGGAGTCAGGGCAGGCTTGCCTGAGTTCTCTGCATTGGGTCCTTCACAGCTGAGACGAAGGTGTTGGCCTGGGCACATTTCTTTGGGAGGCTCTGGGTAGAATCTGCTTTCAAGCACTTTGAAGTTGTTGGTGGAATCCAGCTATGTGTGGTCATAGAACTGAGGTTTCTGTCTTCTTGCTATTTTGGAGTGTGTTTTCAGCTCCCAGAGGGCTTTCTTGGGCCCTTTCTAGTGACTTCCATTTTCAGTTAAGTAGTGGGATATGTCTGTTTTGCCCATTCCTCCTTAGGCCTCTGGTTTCCCTGATTCCCTCTTCTACCAGCTAGAGAAGATCCCTGCTTTTAAATCAGGGCTCACTTGATTAGGATAGGCTCACCAAGATAACCTTCATATCTAAAGGCCAAGTGATTAGAAGGCTTAGCTATATCTGAAAATTCCTTTTGGCATGTGACATAACATAGTTTTGGAAGCAGTGCCAGGGGTAAAGGTCACAGGGACCATTTAGAATCCTATCACAGATATTTAGTTTGATGTTTATGCTGTAGACATTTTTTGAGCAACCACATTCCCAACCTTATCTTTCTTTTGATGTCCCACAATCTGGTCTGAAAAGAAGAGGGCCACCTCTGTGTGAATCCTACCAGCAAATATATGTGGAACACCAGCTGTAATGGGCCATGATGTCTTTGGCCTTCCTAAGCCTCCATGTGATGGTATTAGAAGAGATGGGTCTTAGGGAGGTTACCAGGCCATGAGGATAGAGCCCTCACAAATGGGATTAATGCCTAAATAAAAGGGACCCTAGAGAGCTCTCTGTCTTTCTGCCACTTGAAGATACAACAAAAAGCCCAGCTGTGAACAACCTGGAAGAGGGTCCTCACCAGAACATGTTCGTATATTGACCTTGGGCTTCCAGCCTTTAGAATTGTGAGATAGAAATGTTTGTTGCTTACAAGCCACCAAGTCTATAGTACTTTGTTATAGGAGCTGAAACTGACTGTGATACAGTCACCTTCCACAGAATGATGTTTCAGTCCACAGTGGACAAAATATACCATAGCAGTCCCATAAGATTAGATTTCCTAGTGACCTCACAGCCGTCTCAGGTTGTGTAAGTGCACTCTGTGACATTCACACCAGGACAGATCAGCTGCTGATACATTTCTCAGGGCAAGAACCACTTTACTATATGACCTGTGTGCAGTGTGTTAGGGGATCTGTGCTTTTCATGATGTTTAGGAAATGACATTTAAAACATGGACTTAAGAGTTGAGAAGAAGTTTACTAAATAGACACTGTGGCATGGGACGTTTCAGGAGAAGGGGAAGAACCATGAACAGAAGCCTTAGGGCAGTCTGTATGGGCAGTAAGGAGCAGCCTGCTGTGATCCAGGCACAAGGAGCCGGGAATAGATGAGGTGGAAGGATGGGTCGGGGGACCTGGAAATGGATGCAGTTGTACTTTGTGAAAAAACTTTACCACCACGGCTTTGTCCTGATTCAAACTGACCTTCCCCCCAGTTAATCCAAATTACTGAGGTCTGACTCCATGTTCCATTTCTCTGAGATTTGCTTTGATTTCCCTCAAAAGTGGAGCCGGTGTTTCTTTTCCTGGCAGCTCTGTGTATGCACTCTGCCAGTGGAGTTGCTTGGGATGAGCTGGGGGTCCTCTGAGATCTGCTTCCTGTTTGGTCTGGTAACTCCTAAGCCTGCCTTTCTTTCCTGCACTCGGCAGTTGTAGAAAATATGCAGTATTTGAAGTTTGGAGGAAATCAATTTTTCATCCTTTCCTTAGTGGGATAGAGAATATTTCAAACACCACTGGAGACCAAAGAGCTCTGAGAACTTTTGAAATAGCTTGGGAAAGAGGCCACATGCCTCACACTTTATTCCCCCACCTCTCTTTTCTCTTTTTCCATCGTATCACTTAATTAAAAATATTGTAATACAAGAAGGACACATGAGGCAAATATTTAGAAGAAGGAGAGGAAATGGGTTCATTTTTAAACTGACTCTATGCAAGCATGGTGATCCCAGTTTGAAATAATTGTGAGCATCTAGGAAGGTAAACTTGGATGTTTTCTTCCTGCCTGAGTTGATAAAGAAACACTGTGAGCTCCAGCACTAGCGTTAATAAAAACTGTGGCCAGCGTGGCACCTCTTAGCAATCCCTCCAGCCCAAAGGAAAAAATTGGAACATTTTAGGGCCCAAGTTTCACAGATGTTAAGCATTTTGTGATATTACTTAGGGGGTTTTCTGAACTGCATTAAAGTTGAGCCACTGGGGTGTTGAAACAGTTGGGTCCCATAATAAAATATACATGAAAAAGAATTGTGAGACATTGGCTGTTATGTGTTAGTGACAATTAGGTTACTGCTTTAAAAAAATACATATCCTAGACACATCTAGGGGAGCTTTTTAGGGAGTTTTGAGTAGAAGTAGAGGAAAGGCAGTTGGTAATTTCTCTGGTTGCCTCTGGCAGGTGGACATAATTTAACAATACCCGTCAGATATGACAAATTGTTTTTGAGTTACATTAGGGCCTTAATAAGATCACATCTGTTCATATATCCTCCTTAACCACAGAGCCTGATTTAGAGAGTTTTCATACTGCTACAGTATTGTTGTTTAAATATTTAGAGGGGTCTAGACATGTATCATAAAAGAATAGACTCTTGTGTATAAAAACACAGTCCTTTTATTTTCAGTGTTTTTGCTTTCATGGTCCTTGCATTGCTCTCTGTGCTTGAGTGAACCACATGTTGCTCCGGAGTGCCAGGGAACCTATTTCATTGCATGGTGGAGTTCATGGTTTAGAGCTGGGAGGGGCCTTGGAGAGCAGCTTGCCTGACCAGCTCCCTCCTGGGGTGGCAAAAGGACAGGGACACAGAGTTCAGGACTTGTTTACAGGTTCTCACCCTGTTAGTGGTAGAGCCAGAATTAGGACTTAGATCGGTCAAGTTTTAGTTCAGTGACTTTTCCATTATATTAGAAGTCCCCTCTGGACCTGCCAATGTGACTACCAAGGCTGTGACTTAGGTGGGAGTGTCTCCGGTGGCTATGGCCTTTCCTAGGGACAGTCCTGGCCACTGGGAGGACTGTTCTCTTTGTCACATGTCCACTCTGAGAGCAGGTCCTTTCTACTTTGACAACACTCCCCAGTTCAGAACCTCCTTCCTTGGCTAGGAGCGTGCCCTCTGCTATTCCCCACCCACACATGCAGCCAGGTCTCTCCTGTGCTGACCACATCAGGCATGTCCCGGTGCGCTGGCTCTGCCCTCTCCTTCTTGCTCCTTCACTTCCTTTGATGTCCAGCACTAGCTGTATTTCTTCATGAGGTTGATGAGGTTGTACCAGAGCACAGAGATTAGTTACATCATATGAAAATGCCATTTTGTGGTCAGAGAGGTCGATGTTGATAATTTCATAAGATACAACCTTTCATCTTTGAAAAACTCCTATGCCTTTTATTGCCATTTTCTGAACTTGCTTTTAAATTTTATTTTTAATAGACACATAGTAATGTACATATCAGTGGATGTGATGTTATAGATGGGAGGAATAAGTGCTAATATTGTTTTGCATAGTAGAGTGACTGTATTTACTGAAAATAATGTATATTATATATTTGAAAATAGCCAAAAGAGAGCATTTTGAATGTTTTTGCCATAAATGATAAATGTGGGGATGAATATGCTAATTATTATTTAACCCCAATATAAAATTGGGTGAAATTAATGTTATGTGTTATATAAACATGAATTAGGATGAAATTCACATACCATAATTGGCCTTTTTGTATTTTTTAAAGTTTTAAATTTATTATTAACTTTGGCCCTCATGCTCTAAATTTGTACCCTTTGGCTTCCACCTCATTTCTTCTTGAAATACAGTTTAAAAGAATACATTCTGGAAAATTTTTCACTTTACAGTAAAGTTGCAATGATAGTATCAAGCATATCTATATACCCTAGCCCAGTTGCAGTTTATTCTGGTACCATTTGTCAAATTTAAGAAAACAACAGTGAAACATTATTATTAACTAAAACTCCAGGCTTTGTTTAGATTCCATCAGTTTTTCCATTAATGCCTTCTTTCTGTTCCAGCATCCAATCCAGGGTCCAGGGTACCACATTGCATTTAGTTGTCATGTCTCCTTAGTCTCCATTGGACTGTGACAATTCAGCCTTTCCTTGTTTTTCTTGACTTTGACAGTTGTGAGGAGTACTGGTCAGGTATTTTGTAGAATGTGCCTCAATTTTGGTTTGTCTGATGTGTTTCCTCATAATTAGGTTGGGGTTCTGGTTTGGGGGGGAAGTACCACTCAAGTATTATCACAGCCTTATTGGAAGGGTTCCTCACTGGTGATGTTAGCCTCAATCCCTGTTAAGGTGACAATTTGCCAGATTTTTCCACTGTGCAGTTAATACAGTCAGCCTCTTTGACCATTAGCATATCACCACTATCTAGATTAACAATCCTTCTCTTGGGAGCAGGGACAAGTTTAATACTTTTTGTGTCTTCATTGTACCTAAACCTATGCCATGTTTTATACAGAGTAAATGTGCCACAGAAGTTAGTTGAGCAGTTATTAAAATAAATTTCAAGCTGGTTTAAACTAACCTGAACAATAAAATCCCAGCTCAATGGATTCTTGCTGCATCTAGTTTGGTGGGGTCGAAACTACCATGAAGAAGGCATTATACACTGTCTTGGCTAAGGTCAGAGCTTCTAGGGAAAATCCAAGTGTAAATTAGGGAGGTACACACATATGCTTCTTCTATCTTGAACAAAGGACTCCATTTGTAGAGATTCTTCCAAATACTTGTTGGAAGTTGGGGTTATGCTAGAGCTAAGGTATTATTTAAAGGATTCCTAATGATCCCAAACCATTACCACTGTAAATGTGTTTTATTTCATCATCATAAGAATCATTTTTCAAATGCTTGTTGAACATACTTTATCCAAATAGCTGAAATCCTAAACGCTTCAAAATTGGAAGCTTTTCTAGTGATGCCATGATGCCACAAGTTGAAAATTCCATACCATGAAACTGCTTCCTGCATAACATTGTTAAAATATTGTATAAAATTTCCTTCAGGTGGTGTGTATAAAGTGTAGATGATACATAAATAAATCTTGCATTTAGACTTGAATCTCATTCCCAAGATACCTCATTAGATATATGCAAGTATTTCAAATTTAAAAAAATCCAAATTCTGAAATACTTCTGATCCTAAGCAATTCAGATAAGGATACTCAGCCTGTATTTACCTGTCTAGGTGTTCTGCGGGGAATGAGGGAAGGGGTGGTAATGTCATCCTTTTAGGGTCACTTATATTTTAGCATGGCCCCTTTGGAGGATTGAAAAAACTAGGGAAGACCAAAGAGGAAAGAAATAAGAGTTATTATATTAGAACTGAAACTCAATGCTTTGAAATTAAGAAGGGAGAATGAGAGTGTGTTCTTTTGCAAATGCCTCTAACATAAAACTTAGTGGTAGGTCCTTTAGGGTTGTTTCATTTCTACAGTGATTGAAAAGTTAATATTACATTATGATTTGACTTTGGTTCTAAAGGTATGCATAAGAGTTAGAATAGTCTGATTTATTATTCTATTTAAAGGGTGTTCTCTTTTTATTTAATCCCTTTTTTAATATGGGGAAAAACAACTTTTCAACAGTATAAATTAGTTCATACTAGTTTTTTAGTCTGAGAGTCTCATGATAGTTATACTTGCTTCATGCTTTATTATGTAATTTAATTTTTCATATCTTTCTTTTATTAGCTGTAAAGTCAGTTTAGAAAAATAATTAGATTACGAGGTTAAGCCACAGTTAAGATAAAAATGACAGTTCAATAAAAAAATGTTCAATATAATTCCTATCTTCTAAAGTAAAATACAGCCACTGAGAGATTTAATTATGGTATTATTCAAATAAATTTTGCCTCTACATTGAAAACACTCAAGAAGGAAACTCTGAGAAAGGTACTTGGTTAACAAGAAAAAAGTAATCTGATACATAAAATTATAATTTATGAAATACTACAGAGACCATATTAAGAAGAAGAAACTGTGCAACTGCGAGGCCTCCCCCGGATAGATACTCGGTGATTCCTTCAGTTACTGTGATGTGAGGCCAGGAGGCTTGCTCTAACTTTTTATGTGCTCAGTTGGGAGTTTTCACCATTTGGATGATCTTGGAATGTCATATCCTTTCATTAAAGTGATCTGAAAAATCATGGTCATAGGGTCCTAAGATCTTAGATGTAGAGGAGCTCCCTTCTCACTCTTTGTGTAATTCAAGAAGAAAATGAAGCCCTAACAGGTAGCATTCCAGGCTCACTGTGTGGGAGGGAAGTCTTCAGAGCCCCTTTCAGTGTATACTCCATTGCATTGACTTGTTATCAAGATCGGTATTTGTATCACTTGGAACCTCACTATGATGTATAATTATAGTACACCAATAAACACATTAAAATAACATTTCATCACACACCAAAGATGAAATCTTTCAAATTAAAACAATTTTTTAGTAAAGTAAAGCATGAATATCATTTAACTACTCAAATGGTATTGATAATGCTTACAGTTTATAATAAAAAACTAGCAGACCTACATCATACCTCCCTTTAGCCTCCAGTTCCTTCCACACAGACAACCATCTTCAGTATCTTGACCATCATTTGCTATTTTCATCTTCCTACTTAAATGTTTAAGAGGGTTTTTACTGTTATTTGGTAGTTAAAAAATTTAGATAAATATATGAAAGTTGGTTTTTATATTACTAAACTTAATTATTCCTTTACCTGATAGTCTTCCTTAAAGTCCAATTTTTTTTTTTGGTACTAGGGATTGAACTCAGGGGCATTCTACCTCTGAGCTACACCCCCAGTCCTGTTTTTTATTCTATATTTTGAAACAGGGTTTCACTAAGTTTCGGAGGGCCTCATTAAGCAGCTGAGGCTGGCCGGGAACCGGATCCTCCGGTCTCAGCCTCCCAAATGCTGAGATTACAAGCGTGCACCACCACACTTGGCTTAAAGTCCAATTTTGGACATTTATTTCAAAAGCATTTAGGGACAGGTCCCTGCTTCTCAGTGCTTTGCAGCCTGGGGAGAAGGTGTGAGATGCAGGGGCAGCCTTGCTCAAGGTGGCCCTGGTCTCTGCTGGTTTATGATCAGCATTCCTTTATTATTTATTTATTTATTTATTTATTTATTTATTTATTTATTTATTTATTTATTGCAGTACTGGGAATTGAATTCAGGGGCATTCTACCTCCGAGCTATACCCCCAGTCCTATTTTTTATTCTTTATTTTGAAACAGGGTCTCACTAAGTTGCGGAGTGCCTCACTAGGTAGCTGAGGCTGGCCGCGAACCCAGATCCTCCAGTCTCGGCCTCCAGAATGCTGGGATTACAAGCATGCGTCACCACGCCTGGCACATTCCTTTATGTCAGTGTTCTTCAAGCTGGAAGTTGCACCCTGTAGTGAACTGTAATCGATTTATAATGTAGCATTATAAATATAGAATAGAAAATATCAGAGTTTGACTTTCAAAATGTCCAGTGTAACTCTTTTAAAATAAAATATAGCTTCTAAGCAGTTTAATCATGCTACATAATCAAGATGAATACTGGTTTATGCAAATTTTGTTTCTGATACATGCATATGTGTATACATATATACACCACAGATACATGTATATATCTGTACATGTGTGCATGTATATATATATGTATGTATATATTTATTTTGTGTATTGCATCCCAGTGTAAATATATTAGGTTGAACATATGAAATTGTTTCTTTGGTTTAAAAAAAACCCAAATAAGGGAACTTCATGTGGTTTAACCTACTATATCTTATTATGGGTCATGGACAAAAAGGTTTGGGATAAATTTAAATAATTGCAATTGTCATATATCAGAATAATATGCATTCTTTCTTCTTAGTAAAGTTTCAGTTTATTTATCTGTAAAGCAAGAATAATAATTGTATCTACCTCAGAGATTATGAGGATTAAATTACTTAGCATGACCCCTTAGCCATCGTAAGTACCAAATGAATGTCAGTTGCTATGACTACGGTCACCATTATCACCACTATCCTATATAATCCGTTGTCTTTGTTTCTCATTTACTCTTAAGACATCCTTTTTCAGACCCATGAGCATTATCAAATCCACTGCTTCCTCATCAAATGGGTGATACACTCTGGTCTTCAGTCCCAGAGTGATAGGACATTAATGGAGGCCTTTAAGATGTGTGGAAGCCAGTATTTTCTGAAGTGGATGTATGTCCTGAGGCATGTGAGATGGTCTGAGATGGTACATAGACAAGGCATGGGCCAGCAAGACTCCTTCAGTGAGTGGTATTTACTTTTCTCTTTCTTCTAAGTTCTTTAGATTACATCTCAGAAAAAGAAAAAGCATAGTTTGGTGTTACTCTTTCTTATCTTCCTAATGCTTGATGATTTTTTTTTTTTTTAGCTTAACAGATCATGTCCCAGTGCCTTTAGTAGTCAACAGAAAGTTGTTAGAATTTAATACTATTTAATTTTCAAGTTATATATATGTATGATTTCTTTTGGTCATTGGCAAGTGATATTGGCTTTCATTTTGAAATGATATGAAGTATTTTTAAAAAATGCTTTTCTGAAGTTAAAATATCTAATAAACAAGGAATGTGAGCTGGGTATGGTGGTACATACCTGTAATACCAGTACTTGGGAGGCTGAGACAAGGATTACAGGTTTCAGGCCAGTCTCAGCAATTTAGTGAGGCTCTCAGCAACTTAGGGAGACCCTGATTTAAAATAAAAGATAAAGTAGGCCTGGGGGTGTGTAGCTCAGAAGTAGAATGCCCCTGGGTTTAATTCCCAGTACTGCAAAAAGAGCAAACAAGGAATGAGATATACCTGGGCACAGCAAATTCATGAAGGCATGCACCAGTGGTACAAGTTTAGGCCACGTGGATTTAATTCTAAAGGAGATTTGGAAGGCACCTGAACCAGGGAAAGTTGGAATCAGAGCTAGGTCCTCAGCCCAGTCTTGGGTATGTCCTCATATGTCTCTGTAATTATTTGTTAGGGTTCACACTCCAGGATCATGTTGGTGGAAGCCCATGTTAAAACGAGGTGTGTCTTCTACTGTGCTTTTTTGTTTCAGGGCCTGTGGCTCCTGGTCTCACTTTGGATCTGTTCATTCCTGTGATTCTGAGACCAATTTCATATCAAATTGTGTCATGGTCGCCACTGTCAGATCATTGATCTGCAGCCATGTTACATCTGTGATTTTCCTGTTGAGTAGATTTCTTTCTCAGGGTTTGAGCTGCTCTTGGTTGTTGGGAATGGTCTGAGCTTGCCTCTCATTCAGATAGGAGAAGAGGACTAGATTGTGTGGTAACTTTGACTTTTGAGTTGACTTTTTTTCCCCTCTGCCTCTGTTCCTTCACATATGTTTTAGTTAGCCTTTTTTCATGACTTTGATAAAAATACCTGACAAGCATAACTCAGAGGAAGAAAGATTTGTTTGGATCCTGGTTTTAGAGGTTTCAGTCCATGGTTGGCTGGCTCTAAGGCAGAGATGCCTGCGGCAGAACATGGTGAAGCAGGAGAAACTGCTCTCGCCTCATTCCAGTGAGGAAGCAGAGTGAGACAGGAAGCACCCAGGGAAAGATATAATTCTAAAGGCAGGTCCCAGTGACCTACCTCCTGCCACGCCCCACTTGCTTACCATTACCACCTAATAAATCCATTAAAATTATTAAACCATCAATGGATTTATTTATTGATGAGGTTATAGCCCAGATTCAATTTCTTCATCTCTGAACATTTTTGCATTGCCAATACATGCATTTCCCTGGCAGACATTTGGTGTCCATACTATAACAACATGTGAAATGGGTGTTGTGAGTTTAATCCTCCTCCTTTTTTTTTTTTTTTTTTTTTTTTGCGGTACTAGGGATTGAACTCAGGGGTGGTCTACCTCCAAGCTATACCCCCAGCCCTATTTTTTATTCTTTATTTTGAAACCAGGTCTCACTAAGTAGCAGAGTGCCTCACTAGGTAGCTGAGGCTGGCCGCGAACCCAGATCCTCCGGTCTCAGCCTCCCAAATGCTGGGATTACAAGTGTGCGCCACCACGCCCGGCGAGTTTAATCATCTTGAGGGGACTAATCATCTTTATTAACCACACAAAGCTGTGATTTCATTTATTCATCCATTCCTTAGACATTTACTGAATACCTGTATGCCATTTACTTGGATTGGTTGAAAGTGCTGAGAATACATCACTGGAGGAGCTTACAGTTTAGTTAAGGGAGACAAGTGGCAAAACATGAGATAATCCCCAGTACCGCAAAAAAAAAAAAAAAAATGCAGCTGGGTGTGATTATAAGCTCAAACTGGGATTTTGCTAGGTGAGTACATTGAAGTCAGGTAACAGGTGTGCAGATTGCATGCAGATGAATGATCACAATTCTGGATCCTGGAATGCAACTCCATAAGGACACAGAGCAGGTAGGGTGGGTGAGAGGGGCCTAGTCAATGGGCCATAAGCCTACGGCTGTAGACCCTTGTTTCTCCACATGTTGTCTGTAGACCGGAAGCATCTGTATCCTCTGAGAACCTTCTAGAAATGCAGATATCAGACCACTGAAACTCACTAAATTGGAATCTGCATTTTAACCAGACACCCTCTTGGTCCTTTGCAAAGTACTGGCAGAAGACTTTGGACCTGGGAAACTAGACAGCCAGGAGAATGGTGCTGGGATTGGAGGCTCTCAAGGGGTTAGACTAGAGCATGCACCTAGTCCTACCAAGGAGGACAAGTGGTAGAGATTACAGCCCTGGGTGCCAGCTTCCAAAGTGATGGAATAGACAGTGGCTTGGAGGAAGATGCCTGTTTTGGAAAGGTGGCTGGGAAAGGCCTCTTCCAAAAGGCAGTTCTTGAGCAGTACAGGAATTACTGGGAGAGGCCCAGGGGAGGTGGGTATAGGCAGAAGAATCAGCATGTGCAAAGACCCCAGGCAGGTTCAGGAGGAGAAAGGGGGCTGGTGGGCTGTCCATGAATGTGGAGCCAGAGTGCTGATAGATTAGGGCCACAGCCAGGCTGTAGAGATGGTTGACTCCAGTACGGAGTCATCCCAAGGGTGATGGGAAACCAGTGAGGCCAAAAATGGGTTTGAAGTACAGGGATGATCTGATTTGTGCTTTTCCAAAGAGTGCTGAGATTCCTGGTTGGAAGTTAGGCAAACAAGAATAGAAGCTGGGGAGTGGTTGGAGGGGCATCCTGCTAGAGAGCCCTTGCTTCAGTCTGCAGGAGAGAGTGTGGGTGGGAACTAGGGAGTGGGTAGTAAAGATATAAGAAAGGGTTAGAGATTCAGGCCATATTTTTAAGATAGCATCAGCACTGGCTGGTAGATTTGCTTTGGGAATGAAGGAAGGAGAGGAATTAAAGATGAGTTCTAGAGTGGTGATTTATGGCTGTGGGAAGGCAGGGCTCCTCTTGCCCTTGATGACGTCATTATGCTGTCGTTTTTGCCTGGATTTGATCTCCCTGTTTATGTATAATACCGTTCCACTCTCTCCCCAGGAAGAGAAATCCTCCCATGCTTCTGGTTAGCCTGAAGACTTTCGAGTTCTTCCTTTCTCTGACTTGTTTCCTCATGCTGTACTTTAGGCCTGGGTTGTACCCTCTGGGGAGGTGATTTTAGAGGGGTCCTGTGGGCAGGGCGTATGGTGCTATTAATTCATGCCTCTGTTATGAGAATTGATGGCCTGTAGCCAGGGTGCCATGTTGATATTTATGACCGATTTCTATGAAGAGTTCATGCTCTCAAAAAACGCATTCTATTTTCCAAGGAAAAGTGGAAGAGGGGCTGCGCAGTGGCTGCTTTTTCCCTTTTCATTTTCTCAACATATAATACAAGTTGCATTACAATAAATTCAGTCAGTTCAAATGTTTTTCATCTGAAAAATTGAATACATTCTTTTTTCCCCCCTAACTGCAAGGGGTGAACTTTTATATTTTTATGGGCTCTGTTGTTTTTGCTTGTCATGGTTGCTGGTATTAGTTCACTAGTAAGTAATGACTTTTCTGTATTGAGAAAGACAGATGACTTATTAGATGTCAGAGGCCATCTGAAACATTTTTCAACTCAGCATTTTTAATAGCTGTTTCCTCTTTGATTTGCTTTTTCTCCTTTCTTCCTTTTCTCCTGTTTCCTTCATGTAGGCAGCATGTATTTCTTCCTCCCATCCCCTCTTCTTTCTCTTTCTTGGTCATCACCTGTTCCACGTATCTTTTGCATGCTTTTTTGTTTTTTTGCTGCATCCTTGCATCCATTTAGGGTCCATGGGAACCTTCAACTGTTGCTGGAAAACTTTTCCTGAAGTTGTGTTCTATGGATTTCCAGTGGGGAGCATTAATATATATATATATATTATTATATATTTCCAGTGGGGAGCATTAATATATATATATAAATATATATATATATTATTAATATATATTATATATAGCATTAATATATATTATATATAGCATTAATATATATATATATATATAGATGACATCCTTGTGACACACACACACACGCACACATCACATTCATATATATGTATGTCTATGGATATGAATCTATCTTTTAAGAACATATCAAAGAATAATGGATTGTGTTCAGGGAAAACATCATGGACAATGCTACTTTTTCTTTTCTTTTTTTTTTTTTTTTAATTGGTGCATTGTAATGACACATCTTTGTTAGGTACAAGCTAGTAGAGGCATACCTGCACACATCTCTCATTTAACCCTTATCCAATTTCTGTCCCATTCCCTCCTCCTCCCTCCTTCTGAAAGTTCAGTTTAGTGATTGACTTTGATATGATTGTGAAAGTACATCACGAGCATTAAGGTGTTTCCCTTTCCCCATCACCTTCACTTAAGTCACCTTCTTTGCTCATCTATGGTTTCTCCTTCTTCGTCTAGAGTCCCCCTTATGTCCCACTTTCTCTCTAGCTTCCGCATATTAGGGAGAGCATATGATTTTTTACTTTCTGTGACTGACTAATCTCACTTAACCTAATGTTTTCCAGTTCCATCCATTTCCCTGCAAATGACATGACTTTGTTTTTCTTTATGGCTGAGTAAAATTCCATTGTGTACATATCCCATAGTTTTGTAATCCATTCATCTATTGATGGACATTTTGGCTGGTTCCATAGTTTGGTAATTGTGAATTGTGTGGCTATAAACATAGATATGCATGCATCGGTCTTATGGTTTGGTTTCCATTCTTTTGGGTAGATACCCAGAAGTGGTATTGCTGGATCATATGGTAGGTTCATTCCCATTCATCTGAGGATCCTTCATACTGTTTTCCAAAGTGATTGCATTAATTTGCAATTCTACCAACAATATATTAGGGTTCCTGCTTCTCCACACCCTCGCCAGAATTTGTTGTTGTTTGTGTTCTTGATGATTGCCATTCTGATTGGGGTTAGGTGAAATCTCAGGGTAGTTTTGATTTGTATCTCTTTGATTGCTAATGATGTTGAACATTTTCTCCTACAATTCTTGGCCATTTGTATTTCTTCTTTTGTGAAGTGTCTATTTAGATCATTTACCCATTTTTTGATTGAGTTATTTGGTTCCTTAGCTGTGAGTTTCTTGAGTTCTCCATATATTCTAGACATTAGTCCTCTATTGGAGGAGTAGCTGGCAAAAATTTTCTCCCATTCTGTGGGCTCTCTATTGAGGTTCTTGATAGTTTCCTTTGCTGCACAGAAGCTCTTCAGTTTTTTCCTGTGGTTGCTGTCCACCTTGAGGTCCTTAGAATGCTGTAAAAATACTCCCTTCTTCTCTTTAGCTGCTGTTGACACAGATGCAGTGTTTCATATTACCAAACTCTTTGAACATCAACTTATTGTGCTCAGGGTCTCAGAAAAGAACTCCATTAATTAACTGAATATGTTTGAAGCTGTGTAAATATAGGTCTGGTCAAATTATGCAGTTAAAATGGCTTTCAGTTGGAGCCATGACAATTTCATCCCCACGTCATTGAACCTGGTGTATAGCAGATGCTTAGTAAATACTTGCTAGATGGATAAATGCTACCTAGATGACAATTAGGAGCTCTAGTAAGTGGGGTTCTGTTTAAACAGTGAACAAGATGGATGCTATTCTTTTTTTTTTTTGCAGTACTGGGGATTGAACTCAGGGGCATTCTACCTCCGAGCTACACCCCCAGCCCTATTTTTTATTCTTTATTTTGAAACAGGGTCTCACTAAGTTGCGGAGTGCCTCACTAGGTAGCTGAGGCTGGCCACGAACCCGGATCCTCTGGTCTCAGCCTCCCAAATGCTGGGATTACAAGCGTGCGCCACCACGCCCAGCTCCGACAGATGCTATTCTAATGAGCATGCTATTCTAATGTGTTGTAATGGGGAAAGAGACAAATATATCAGTAAGAAGGGTATCAAGTAGTGGGGAGTGCTGCAACAAGAGGTAGGGTAGGACATTGTACCATAGTATGACTGAGGGGTCAGGGAGGGGCTCCAAGAAGAAGTTCAGTTTGAAATGAGTGACAAGGAGCCAGTCAAGGAAAGGTGAAGGCATGGCAATATTCAGTCAAGAAAGCAGTTGATGTGAAGGCTCCAGGTAGGTGTGGTCTCAGGTGTCATGGAACACAGCAGCAACAAGAGTTAGCCAGGCTCTGCTGTGGGGAGCAGGCAGCCATGGTGTGAGATGAGGTCAGAGAGGAGGACAGGATCAGACCAACTGGGACCTTGGCTTACACATGAAGTCCATACTCCTTAACTCAGTTTGCAGGGGGAAGCTTTGGGAGGGTTTTAAGTGGGAGCATGGTTTGCATTTTTAATAAATCACTCTGGCTGGTGAATGGAGAATGGACTGAAGAGTAGGAAGGGCAATGGTATGCACTGGGTTTTCACTGTTCAGTGAAGTATTTGTTTAAAGCTTACCAGAGCTGTGCATGGGGAGTGTGACTTGCCTTCTCTTGCTAATTCTTGTGCTGGGGCAGAAATTTTCAGTTGATTCTTACCATCCCTCATTAACAAAATATCTGGTTTTAACTGAGCTTATTGCTGCCTCTTCCTCCCTGGCAATTAGGGGCCGGTGTGGCTATGTGGCTAGGTGGAGGTATTGGATTTCCAGAGGGTCTTCTTGAAAGGGACAGGGTTGCCTTTCTTTTGGCCTCCTCCCAGTATGCTGTCTGGAGCTGGATGTGCTGCTGGAATGCCAGCATTTGTAATAGATCATGAGGACCACATGTCAGGGGTGGCAGAGCATACAGTTGGAAGGAGCCTGGGTCCCCAACGAAGTACTGGAGGCCTCAGATCAGCCCTGGACTACCTGCCTCTGGACTTCTTTTGTGTACTAAATAAATACACTTCTCTTTTTAGATCATTGATATATAAGTGTTCTAGTTTGTTTTTGTTCTATGAAGCTAAACATAATCTTAAGTGATAATTCTAACTGCTCATGTTTAACAGATATAGTTAATAATAATGAGGATAGAATTATTAGATATTTTCTATTGTGCCCATCTCTGTTTTAAGCCAACTACATCTGTCTTTATATATATGGATTTTGAGATATTCAAATATATGGATCTCTCATTACATATATTTCCCCCTTAATTCTCATAATAATCCTATCGGGTAGATATAAATCTGGGTTCCAAGGCACAGAAATGTTCAGTAACTTTCCCAGGGTCGCACAACTAGTAAATCCTAGGACTTGGGTTCTGGCTCTGGTTCAGCTGGTTCTAAAGACCATTGTATTCATCTTTGTTAGTCTCCCATATTCTTGACAGTGACTCTGAAACCATCTTTCAGTCATTTAGGAAATGAGGCCAGAAAGATGATTTGGGAGGCAGCTTTGTGTCATGTCTAGTCAGGGTAGGCTAATTTGCTTAACATAAGATTTATTTCCTAAATCCAATTTAGGGTGGAGGGACACTCTGCTCCACACACTGACTCGGGGACCCAGGCTCTTCCTGCCTCATCCTCCTGCTATCCTGCCAGCCTGCCTCCCATTCCTAGGGCCTTCAGAATCTCTGCTGTTGCTGTCTACCCGGGAGCACGCAGGGGAAGAGAGAGGGTATGGAGAGAGAGCTGTGTGCTCACCTGCCAGGCTTGGAGATCGCTTGCGCCACAACCCATGTGCCATTGGCTGGAACTCAGACGGCCACAGCTGACGCAGGGAGGCTGGGAAGCATAGTGTAGCTGCATGCCTGAGAGCTGGAGGACATAGGTTTTGGTGAGCATGCAGCCATCTTGGCCACGGGGGTGGGGGCTTTGTCATCAGTCGACCTGCATTTACATCCTAGCCTTGCTACTTACCAACTATGCCACCTTGGCCAAGTCTCTCAACTGTTTTGACCTTTTTTTTTAAAAAAAAATCTGTACCATAGGTATAATAATAGAACTGGTTTTGAGGATTAACTGAGATATGGTAGTATATATAGTACATGGAGTCCATAGAACAGTGCCTGAGACACAGTAAGTACCTAATAATGGTTGGCTATTTTTATATTTTATTGCTACAATGTAATTATACATCACAGTAATATTCAAAGTGATACAGACATACATGCACACATAGCTTAGTGTATCTGCTGTTTTAATGTAAAGCTCACATTTTGGTCAGACCAAGGTTGGCAGGCCTCTCTTTGAAGACATTGAGCACTGGGGTAGTTCCTGAACCAGGGAGATTTCTTCTGAACCACACACGAGTCATCATTTAAGGGACGTGGTGCGAGGACCCAGGAGGGCTGTTTGTGGGGCTCACTGTTGCACACGAGTGCTCCCAGCTTCTCCTGAGGATCTAGGTAGGTTCCTTTCTAGCCTGAACTGTTTGAAAAGTTGGAAACTAAGTTCTCCCTCCAGTCTCTAGTCCACTGTGAGGAACATTTTCCATGAAATGCCTTCTGACTGGACCGTATTCTCAGACAACCTGAATTGTCTGTTCTTGAAGACCCAGCCCAATGTCATCTTTCCCCCACAGCTCTGCCTAGGGTCTGGTCAGTGCAACTCGGTCCCTTAATGATGTGTCGTCCTGGTAAAGCACATGTCACCATCCGTCTCTCGTGGGAAGAGTTAGATGCCAGCCAGAGCTCACCAAATGGAGATTTCTTGAGGGCAGGGGTTAAGCCATGTCTGACTTACATCTGCCCCATTCCCCTCTTGGGTTTGTGGAGTCTAGATATATGTGTAGGGTTTTGTGACTGTGGTCTTTACACTGAGGTGCTAGATAAAATGGTGTGGAGTTTGGAAGAAAAACAACCAGGTTCTTTTCTTTTTATTTATTTATTTTTAATTTACACTGCTTAATATTCGTGTGGGGATTTTTGTCTTCTTTCAGTTCAGTGGTTATAAAATTCTGTTTTAATTCCTGTCATTACCATAAGCAGCCTCCTCTGGCTATTATCTGCATAGAAGATGCCACTGCATCCTAGGACTCTGTTGAATTAAGATGAAACAAATTGCCGGAGCAGGACGCAGAACCACTGTGGCTTTGCTGTGATTCTCCTCAGCCACAAAGTCCACTTGGTGATTTGAGCTGTGGGTTTAGAGACCCATATATACACATCTAGTATCTTCCTAGGAACCCACAAAAAAGCACTCCCCTTTCTCCCTGAGTATTTGTATATATACACACCTATAAAAGTGAAATTACCTGCAAAATCACTGAAGATAGAGGTCAGCAAATCCCGTAGCTGGATGCCATCCTTGGTGCTGTGAGGTACAGTTACCCAGGAAATGGAGTTTGGTTATTAAGCTTGTGCAGACTGCTTGATGTACTGAATATTTATTGGAGTTCTATTATTTGTATTTTATTCTCAAATATTTTAAGAAGATAAGCTTCTAAATTCACTGTGGGGCTCTGTGTCATCAAATCTCATCACCAGTCATCGAGATTCCTAATTAACTTATACTCTGTAGACCCATTGCTTTGCTTCTGTTCCTCTCCGCTCTCTGTAATAGTGCTGTGAGTTACACTGGAAGGAACAATAAGATTTAAGAGAAGAATTAATTTAGAAAGTTAGGAATAGAAGAGATAAGGGAAAATGAGAAAAAGCGGCTCAGTATTTTGTCTTGTAAATGGCTTTTCTCTCGTAGGCTAAGAAGCCCATTTATCCAAGGAGAGGAGGAGTGTTAATGAAATAGATCATGAACACAGCTATTACAGTAATGAATTTTAACACTCACTTTGTTATGTGATATTTTATTTATGAGCTCCTTGATCATTCAGATAAAGACAAGAAGTTTATGGCACTAGATTATGTCTTGTTTTCATAAACATATTCACTAGTTTAATAAACATAATTTATTTTTTTCTCCTTAAAATCAGCAAAATTTATGAGAGATTATCTTAGGGTTAATGAAGTCTAACATTAAGGAAATATTACCCTATAATATGGGAGCCCTCAGAGCTGGAGTTGTAATTGCTTAATGCTTTTTTCTACAGGCTATTTTTATAAAGTACATGCTTTGTACCATTAATCCAGTTTTTACAAGTTATACTTAGGCCAATTCATTGGGAATTATGTATCCATGTTTATATTTTTCAGTCACTGCCTTCATTAAAGGATGTAGTAAAGAGTTGAAAATTTAATGTAGGGAAAGGGGGGAAAGACAATTATGTGGACTTGCTCATAGGGCTGTGCAGTGTGCACATTTTCACCCTGTTCTGTCTTTGAAGCCAAATCCCCCTGGTGGCTGTCTTTACCACAGGTGAGAAGTTTGTGATTTGTGGGCCCCAGAAGAACGGAAATGTAAATTCATTTTGAAAGACATCAATAGTTAAAATTTGAAGCCCCATTAATATAGTTGAGGTTGGAATGTACTTACATAATGAGAAACCCAGATGACAGGCTGTAGTTTCTCTTTCCTGAGTCAGACCTGCCTATTAGCTGGGTAATGGGTGCCTGAACCCCCAACTTAGAAATGAGAGTAGTGGAGCCGTGCGTGGTGGCGCACGCTTGTAATCCCAGCATTCGGGAGGCTGAGACCGGAGGATCCGGGTTCGCGGCCAGCCTCAGCTACCTAGTGAGGCACTCCGCAACTTAGTGAGACTCGGTTTCAAAATAAAGAATAAAAAAATAGGGCTGGGGGTATAGCTCACAGGTATGCCCCTGAGTTCAATCCCCAGTACCGCAAAAAAAAAAAAAAAAAAAAAGAAATGAGAGTAGTGGGAAAGGATAGCCAGAAGAAGCCTTCCATGGGTTTGGCTCCTGTGCATTCCACTGTTGTCAGCCCATTCTTTTTTTCTTGAAATTGAATTTAATGTGTTGAAAAATACCCTCTTGGTGAATTAATGAACTAAAGGAGGTATCGATAACTGGATAGTGGCAAAGTCCACCATCATGCCCCCTACCCCTGCTCCTGTCACCATATTGTGTAATAGAATGCTCAGCAAGGGCACTGTTTAAAGGAGTACTTTCTGATTTTCTTATTCCTCACTGCAGGTGGGTGGATAAGGATATATAAGGGTAAGTAGGGTGGGTAAAGCCCTCAATTCATTGGATTGGAAAAATTGCTTATCTTTCACTGACTTCTACTCTTTTGATGTTTACCTTTGGACTCTTGATGTTCTTGGGCATGAAGGCAGGCACATGCACTTGTGTATGTGTTTAGGAGATCACATCAAAAATCAATCATGTTGCCTAAGTCATACTGTGGTGAGGAGGGTGCCACAAGTATATGCCCTTTTCCGACCCCAGAGCAGAAGAATTTGATTGGATTCATTGATACATTTATAACAACATTGATTGAGAAGTCAGTGAGACATCTTACTGTTCTAGGCCCTAGAGTCCGAGAATACAGAAGGATAAAGTCCTTACCTGCACAGAACTCACCACCAGTTTAGACATGTTCAAACAGTTTTTAAAAAATAAAGGAATATCTTCAAAAAGTTAAACACTGAATTACCATATGGCTCAGCTACCTAACTTCTGGGTTTGTATCCTAAAGAATCAAGAACCTCTCTAACAGATATTTGTACACCTATGTTCCTAGCAGCATTATTTACAATAGCTGAAAGGTAGAAACAACCCAGCTGTGTCTAGTGTTGGATGGATAAACAAGATGAGGTATATACATGTTATGCGATATTGTCTAGGCTTAAAAAGGAATGAAATTCTGTTACGTGACACAACATGGATGAACTTGGAACACTATATGCTAAGTGAAATAAACCCATCACAGAAAAATACTATAAGATTCTACTTATA
Source organism: Graphiurus murinus (assembly GCA_004027655.1). Taxonomy (NCBI): domain Eukaryota; kingdom Metazoa; phylum Chordata; class Mammalia; order Rodentia; family Gliridae; genus Graphiurus; species Graphiurus murinus. Next base: position 12,305 of record PVLC010009003.1, on the reverse strand, counting down.
TTAATTACCTAGAAGAGGCAAATTCATAGAGACAGAGTATAGAGCAGGTATCATCAGGGACTTAAAGTGTTTAATGGATGAAGGATTTCTGCTTGGGATAATGAAAAAAAAAGTTCTGGGAATAAAAACCTGGGGATGGTTATATAACATTGTGAGCATACTTAATGCCAGTGAACTGTATACTTAAAAGCAGTTTAAAAGGTAATTTATGATGTGTGTTTTGTTCACAATTTTAAAATGAAGAGATATATGAGAAGGTGTGTAAGGAAAGTGTAGCCCCAAAGATACAAAGTAACTCCCTGAAATTTTTGCATAGCTTTTTGAAGGATCTTGAGATTTTAGTTTACCCTCAAAAGAGGCAGCGAGCACAGCATAGTTACAGGGGACTTCAGTAATGTCATTTTCTGATGCTGTGCTTGGTTTCAGAGCCACGTTTTAATTTTCCTGAAAATGAAGATGTGCAGTACTCAGGCACTTGAGCACGGTCGTTGACACAAGCAACCTGGCCACATTTACCTTGTAAACTATTATGGGCTTGGAGCAGACCAGCAAGTTCTAAATCTTGGCCCCACCCCTTACCAGTTGCATATCCTTAGATGAGGAACTTAAACTCTCCGAGCCACAGTCTTCTCAGCTGCAAAATGGGGTCAGTAACAGTGTCCACCTTATAAGGTTGTTTGGGAGCCAGGTGTGGTGGCACATACTTGTAATTCCAGAAATTGGGAGGCTGAGACAGGAGGATCACAGGTTCGAGGTCAGCCTTAGCAACTTAGCAAAACCCTCAGCAACTTAGTGAGACCGTGTTTCAAAATAAAAAATAAAAAGGCCTGGGGGTATAGCTCAGAGGTAGAATACCTCTGAGTTCAATTCACAGTAACACACATACACACACACACACACACAAAGATTGGTGGAGTCCTTAAATGATATAACATAGTTATGAAGTTTTTAGACTACGTGGTTCCATAGTAGGTCCTCAATAAATGTTGTCATTATTTTATTGATATCTATCAACTTAATCAGGCGTATCATAAACTCCAGTGTAATCTGTTTGCCCACTTTGTATCGCTTTCTGCCATTTTATGGGCAACTGTTAGGTGACTGGATTGAAGGGAAGGTCTAACTCTTCCTGCCTAGGAAGAAACGGCTTACCTGGGGAAACTGAGGCCTACTTTATTATAATCAGTTACTGGGTCTGCATATATTATCCTTTTCTCATTTCTACTTTTGGATTTAATCATAATGTTCGGAAAACAGGGTGTCTTGGATAATTTAATTTTCCGATTAACTAATGCCTACAAAACAGTACTTTCATTTCAAATTTTATTCATAATTTTTTTTAAATCCAGTAATGCCCTTTGTTTCTTTAGGAAGTATAATGAATAATTAAATTTAGTTTTTCCTGGACAATGAAAGATGTTAGAGACATCTCAGACAATCTGTTCCTTTTGGTCAGAAATATAAATGTAGAAGATAGGATTGCATGTATCGTCACTTCAGAACAACCCTAAGAAATATTTTTAAGTGTTCTTTAGAAAAATACCAGTCTTTTCAATGTTTTTTTAAAAAAATTAGAATACAGATAAGAAATTATGATTGATAGTTTGGATTCTTTGGATTTTTATTTTTTAAGAATAAATTACAGAAAGATCTCTTTTATCACAAGCCTTCAAGGAACCACACACAGTAGACATATCACCTTGAAAAGAATAACTACTTTATTATCAGAATCAAGGATGATATGGGGGGGCAGTTTGCTATTGGGGAAACAAGAGACACAGAGCCTAGCCTGTTCTAGCTTTGGAACTGTTCTTATTTTCCCTATGCAAAGAGTTCTATTCAAATCTTTGTGTGTGTGTGTGTGTGTGTGTGTGTGTGTGTGTGTGTGTGTGTGTGTGTGTGCGCAGGTACTGGGTGGAATTCCTAAGCCTGGGTGGCTTAGGTGTGTTGGATTGATTGGACAGAGCCCTGGAGTGGGGAAACTTGGTTTCCAGCCGTGTCCTCACCTTGCTTAGCTGAATGACCTTGGTAGTTAGGAGCTCCATCTAGCTGGGCGATTCAGGAGGGAAACTGATGCTTTCCGGGATGCCTTCTGTTTGAGCATTTGGACTCAGAGTCCCTTCCTTCAAGGTATCAAGCATGAGGTCTTTGTTTGCTCTTCCCCGGTGAGTAGGAGACTTCAGGAACTGCCTGTCAGTGAATCTGGTTGCATGGAGCCCAATTTGGGGGGCAAGTAGGCAAGAAGGGGGGCTGGCAGAGGAGCCCAGGTTCAGCTGCACTTCTTGCTTTTGCTTCCCTTCTTCAGTTTTCCCTCACTTCTCTCTCTCTCTCTCTCTCCTTTCTCTCTCTCACCCCCCTCCCTGCCCCCTTCTGTTCACTCCTTCCTGCTCCAGGCTCCTCCCCAGCCTGTCTAGATTATTGATTGGAAGTCACCAAATAGTTTCTATAACCATGTCATCAACAGCTGCCAAGGCTCTTGTCATTATTCCAGACACACAGTGTAAATGACCGGGGGAAAATGGCATTTTCCAGCTCAGGTGCGAAACATTCTAAGCTGTAGCTGAGCTGGGGTTTTTCATTTCATCCCCCTCTGGAAGTCTCCATGCAAAGGCAGCCTATTCTCAGCAAGTGAGTTATTTCACAGAGCGCCCAGCTTAGATTCTCTTAATTTTCCATATTTCTGTAGCTCGTCCTTGCCACCCTCCTGCCTGATGCACATTCGAGAGAAGTACACAAAGGAATTGTGCAAAGTTTGGAAGCAACTGGCAGGTGGGTTTGCATTTTTCCAGGTTAATTCACTTGATGAAAAGCTGCTGTGGGTGATGTGTCATATATCAAAGACAGGGCATCAGTAATCTTTGCTCAAGGGCACGGCTAACAGACAGACAGACGGGAGAATGAGATGGAAAAAAGCAACTCATCCTTTTCTGCTAACACCACGAAGGAGATAAAGGAAGATTTATGAGTCATCTCGGACCACATACCAGCAAGCAGCAAATCGTATTTTTCACAGGTTCCCAAAATTGGTGGTGGAAGGCAATCTGGTTGTCACTGTGTCCATCCAGTCCTTTAGGAAACAATGGGACCCTTCAAGGCTTTGCCTGTGGAGTCAGCTCTTTGCCCTCCCTGCAGAAATGTTAGTGTGTGTGTGTGTGTGTGTGTGTGTGTGTGTGTGTGTGTGCACGCACCCATGCATGTGCATGCACATTGTGTGTCTGTTCAAAGGATCTGTAGCCTCAAAAGCACAGGATCTGTAGTTTAATTATGTGTGCTCTCTGTAGAATAAAAACATTAGATTACATAAAACAGACAGGACTTTTGGATCCCAGGCAGTAGATGGTGACTCAGGGAACACTTTTTTTCAGGTGCCACTCTTCTACTTCATTTGACTTTTGTAATTGCTGGCCTTGTGCTTTTGCTGAGGGGGTGTAAGCAACAGGAAGAAGGGGAGGCTTTTTGTTGGTTGATTTTTTTTTCTTTTTTGCTTTTCCTACCTCTGAGGTGAGCCACTCCTGCCAGATACCAAGGAGGACTTGAGGCCCAGATTAATTGGAATGGTCTGATTTGTGTGGAATAACCAAGGATGCTAGTTACCTGGAATGCTCTGGCTTTCTTTAGCCAGGCAGCTCAGCTGCTGCTCTGAAAGCGTTGTGTGGAACAACTGATGGACGAATGGGGAGCTCTCTTGATATTTCTCTCCCCAGCTTTGAAAAAGGCACCTGGACCTCAGCTGGACCACTCCTCGGTTTGTGACTGTTTACTTCACATGGCCATTTAAAAAGTATCGTAAATTTCAAAAAAATGGTTTTGAATTTTCTCCGAGGCCTCCCCAGTGTGCTCCATTTTTATTTTATTTTATTTTTTCTAAGAGGCATGCAATTAACATTCTGTGCAGAAGGGCATGATTGATTCCACACAGTGGTGGCTATATGAGCAAACCTCATTTAGACAGCTGAGTGAAATATACAGGGCAGAGGAATTTATGGGACTCAGAGAAGCTCACGTGCAGAATGAAAAGGAGCCACCTTCCCCTCTTCCACCTCTCTATCCCCATTCTTTACTCACTCAGAATTGCTCCCCCTCCAGCCGCCGGGGTGCCCACTCTGAGCGATGCGGGTGCTGGTGCAGAGCCTGACATAGCCCAGTGGAGAAGATTAAAGGTCCCTTAACCATGCAGCCTGCCTGTGGAAAGTGTGGGTAGACGGGAGGAGCTTTCTGAAGCTGTGATGTGAGGAGGCAGAGAAGGGAAGCTCTAGGTACTGTGCCATCTCCTAAAAAGTGAGCTACAGAGGTGTGACCTGTCTGAGTGCTCCAGGCTTTTGTACTTACCACCTTCTGCAGGACAGATCATTTGGAGGGTTAGGTGTTCCCCATAGAGGACACAGGTCACTTTCTTGGCAATATCACATTGTCTTGTTCACCAAAGTATCTGATACATAGTATATCCTCTGTAAACAGCTGCTACCTTGAGCTTAGTTTACAGTGGGACATGGCTTAAGAGAGGAAGCACTGTTATCTGATTGCTGTGCTGCTTTCTCCCCTGAGCCCTGAGAAGTGGCTGGTGCATGGTCCATGCTCAGAAAGTGGTGGTTTAAGTGGAAGAAAGCTTTTGTTGCCGTTGTAGTATGAACATAGGGATGGTTCTCAGCTCAGATGGGAAATGAGAGAGATGTCCTTCTGAGCACTCTCTAGGGCCTGCATGCTTTGCTAAAGCCTCCTATCTACCTGCTAACATACCCTTGAAGGCTCATATTTCTATTTTTTAATCCCCTCAAACCAAGTTCATGTCCACTTAATGATTCAGTCTCAGGGCTGTCAGGAGGGCTAGTATCAACCAGTGTAAATTAAGCCAAAAGCTTCTTGTGATTTCTACTTCAAGGGATACTTTGAAATTTTTAAAAGCTATTTGAAGCTAGGCATGGTAGTAAATTCCTGTAATACTAGTACTTGGAAGCCTGAGACAGGAAGATTGCAGGTTGGAGGCCAGCCTCAGCAACTTAGGGAGACCCTGTTTTAAAATAAATAAAATAGGGCTAGGAGTTTAGCTCAGAGGTAGAATGCCCCTACGTTCAATTCTTACTAACACACACATACACACATATTATCTGATTGGGGTCTTTTTCTGATATATTTGTACTTTTTATCTTTGCTACCTATGATTACCCCCTCCAAATATGTCAAATCCTATCTCTGGAACCTGTAAATTTTACCTTGTATGGCAATATCTTTGTGTATCTGATTAAGTTAAGGATCTTGAGTTGGGAAATTACCTTGGATTATGCAGTTAGGTCCTAAATATGATCAAGTGTATCCTTAAGAGGCAAGCAGAGGGAGATTTGACCCCCCCCCCCCACACACACAGAAGAAAGCGATATGAAGATGGAGCACACATGAAGAGGCTGGCTTTGGAGACTGGAGTGCTATGGCCACAGGCTGAGGAATGCCAACAGGTACGAAGAGCTGGAAAGACAAAGAAAATGTCTTCCCCCAGAGCCTTGGAGACAGCATGCCCCAGGGATATTGGTGTTGGACTTCTGGCTTCCAGACTATGGGAGAACGAATTTCTGTTGATATAAGCCAATATATTTGGGGTAATTTGTTATAGCAACGGTAGGAATCTAGTATAGCACCCAATTGCCCTAGTGCTGGCATCTCACCACTCCCAGAAGCTGAGTTGGTGCCATTGGGCAGCCCATGTTCCATCACTGACATAATTTATAGGAGGAACCTCGATAGGACACAAAAAGAATACATTGTTGTACAGATATCCTTAGTAATTTCTCTGATGTGCGTTATGTATTTTATTCTCATAAGAACCTTATATGTAAACCAGATTATATTCCTCCTGATTTATGGTAAGGGAACCGACTACCAGGTTGTAACTTACTTAAGGAAAGGCACCCAGCTGGTGAACACTGAAGTTGGGATTTGACTGTAATATCCAGATCCCAGTCTAGTATTTTATTCTCGAAAACATGCTATTATTTTTCATTTTAGCTCACATAGCATTTGCGGAGTCTCCAGCTAGAGTCAGACATGCAGGTATTTCTCTTTGTTCCTTTTCCCTGAATGTGGTTTCTCAGTCCCAGCTTCTGTTAAATTAGTCTTGCTCAACCTAGAAGAGATGACTGTATGTCATGTCATAATACCTGACTCTGATAACCTGGTACTCTCTCAGGTTCTTGAGTATAAAAAGCAACTATGCTATAGTACAATGTAATTGTGTGTGTGTGAGTCTGTGTATGAAAGAGAAAGAAAGAATTGCAACAACTTTGTGGGATCACTGTGAGTCACAAACTAAAAATGTGTTAGTTTTTTATTTTTTAAAAGTAAAGTAATAGGTTTCCTAGACATCCCTTATTTCAGAGATTGAGTCTTCCTTGAACCATTCAGCACCCCAATTCAGAACTGAGCCATCCCTATTGAAGGAACACTAAGGAGGACTCAGACATGATGGAAGCTGGAGCCCATCTGGGATAGGCAAAGTGGACATGTTCTGTGAAATGCACAGGATTCAAGGGAGTGTTTTGGCTTTAGAAATTGCAATCAGAGGTTTGCTTCAGCCTTCGTGCTGTCAGATGAGGGGAGCTTAACTGTAAGTGCAGCTGCCATACACACACAGAATCGCCATTCTCACATTGGATCATCTTCATTGCCACTTCCAGAAGTTATGACATTATATAAAAGGAGCTGAGTCTGATACCATCACTTGGATTGTTATTTACAAGAAAAACCTTCCAGATCTGAGAATTATTAAGAAGTGAGAAAAATCCTCTAATTGCAGCACATTTTGCACTTCACAGAAAGACTACATGGCTGAGAAAATTGGCAATATTCTGGTGATCAGATTTAACAGCTAGAAGAGTCCTATTCAAACTACTTTTGTAGTAATAAAGTTAATAATTTTTTTCACAAGCTGCTGTGACTGCTGTAATTCTGTTTTGTTAAGATGTCTGTTCTCTATATTTGAATGCAAACATATATACTTATTTTGGGCTTATCATTATTATAAGAATCGCAGAGGGGAGGGAGTAAAGCATCTTTTCTTTCTTTCTTTGCATTTCATTTTTCATTTCATTTTTTATCTCCCCCTTTCAAAAATGTTTACCAAGTATCTGTTCCTCTTTAATGAAAGTTTTTAATATTACAAAAATGGTTAAGGAACATTGAAATTTGTTTCAGTTGCTCAGGCATAGCGTCCTGTTTCTGTTTATTGTGCATCATCACTTGCTCAAAAACTATGCTTTTAAAAATTAATTTATAAATTTTCAGTTGGAGAAGTTTAACATATAGTGGTGATGGTTATACAATAATGTAAATGTACTTAATACCTCTGAACTATATACTTAAAAATGGCTAGGATGGTACCTTTTATACTTTTTAAAAAAGGTATAAATGCACACAATTAAAAATACAAATATCACAAAAAAGTATAGGCAAAATGTTAGTCTTTTCCTCCATAGCTCTTCCTTCCACAGAGGTCACCATTATTAACAGCTTCTTGTGTAGCTTTCCAGAAACTTTCTGTGTACATTTAAGCTTAGGATTGTATTTTGAAAGAGTTGCATACTGGGGAAATAGACCCCATTACCCTGGCAGAGCCTGGGAAGGTGGGAAGGGGTGATGGGGTGATGGGTAGGAGAGCTGGGTGGGAGTGGTGCAGCTGGTGGTGACCAGGTTCTAATCCAGAACGTTTGTGTAAACTCTTCCTGTGTGAGTCTCCTGCCCACTTTTCCATCAAGGTCTGGGGAGCTGGCCTGGGAGTTGTGGGGAGCCAGGAGGAGAACATGAGCTCCACTGAATTGTCATTTGCTGTGGTCCAGAGGGAGATAGCTGTGAGTAATGGGGTGAAGTTAAGCAGAGGGGAATTTAGGCTTGGGAAAATCAGGATAAATTTCACAATGGGGAGAGTGTGTGGACGTGTCCATGGGGAGGTAATAGACGCCTTGCCACTGGAGGGGCTGGAAATAAGGCTTGACACAGAGCATGAGAAAATGGATGATAGGGAACGATCCCTGGGGGGTGGCACAGTGACCTTAATCAGGCTCTTCCCTGCCCAACCCCAGACTCACTGATTCACTCTCAAATGATCCAAGGGAGAGAGACAATTGCTTGGAAAATGGCCATGGGGGACAATGGCTATTGACAGATATTGACTGACTCTCCTTTGGGATTCTCTTTCTCCTGCCTTCTGCCTGCCTGTCTGTCCACCCATCTACCCATCCATCGATCCCTCCCTCTTGCTGTTTGACATCCCTGTGATTCATTCATTTATTCATCCATTTAACAAATACGACTTTGAGTCCATATAAAGTAATGGAGGATACTTAAAGTAGGCTGTTTAGGCCAGGTGTGGTAGAATACACCTGTAACCCCAGTGTTTGGGAGCCTGAGACAGGAGGATTGTAGGCTCAGGGACAGCCTCAGCAATTTAGGAAGGCCCTCAGCAACCTAGTCATTTGAAAATAAAAAAAAATAAATAAAAAGGGATGAGAGTGTAGCTCAGACTTAAAATGCCCCTGGGTTCAATTCTCAGTTAAAAAAAAAAGTTGGTTAGAAAGGGCATCTCAAGAAGGGGACATTCATGCTTGTGGGTCAGAAAAGAAAGTGCCAGAAGCACATTGCAGGCAGAGAGGAGCATCCATGTAAAGGCTGTGGTATGCAAAAAGGCTTGGCAGCTGTGAGGACCAGGAGGACATCGGTTACCAACCAATGAGGAATCTTATAGCTATGTCGGATGAAGTCAAAGAGGCAGCGGTGTGAGGGTGCTCAGGGCCGGGTGGGATCAGGTAAGCAGGTGCAGATTTGTTCTGAGAGTGATGGGCTTTGCATGTGGATTTTTGGAGGTCTTCTTGTTGGTGCTTTCAACTTTCTTTATATCTTCTAGTCCCCACTTTTGGGGAGTCAGTTATGATTGTCAAACAGAGGTGGGGGACTTAGGAACAGAGGTGGTTCAGGGTAATATTGCCAGCTGACACACGATTGGCAATGAGGTGACATTGGAAAAGGGATTCTGCCAGTCTGATCATTCTGTTTTTTCTTTAGGAGGCCAGGATTTCAGGGGAAGGCCCACAGTATGATGGTCAAGGATCACTTGAGGGGATCACCCACAATGGAAAGCAGCATGTAATAGTAGATATGGAGGAAGTGGAATTTAATCTTGAAAGAAGAAACTAAAAAAAAATCCCATTATATATATATATATATATATATATATATAGTATACAGAGTGTCAAAAAATGTTTTCAGTTATAATTGTAACAATGATATGAATCTTAGAACAAAAAAACTCAACTACTAACATTTTTTCCCCATAAGTTTTCTCACAGAATTACACACTGGCACCACATACCTTTTACTTCATGTTTGCTTTTATTTTACAGTCATAAAAGTTGTGTTTCTTTGAAAAATTAAGATTTCATCAGTTTCATAAGAGCCTTTTAAAATCCTTTACTACTTAAATGTCTTATACAATTTGGTTTCCTTCTTGATGTTTCCCTCTGTGGCCCTGCCTGAATCTGAGTTCTTCTCTACCACTTCAGCTGAGTTGCTGAAGCCTCGCACTTTTTGCAGAAGCTTCAGTTTCTTTGCAGTTGATTTGCACTGGGGCTTGTATAACATTTGAGCATCAGGTAGTCTTATGCTATTGATACAGTGTCAGGGATGAAAGCCACCCAGAGGGGATGTTTGAAGTAGTTTTATATTAAAACTTTGACTGTTTTCGAGTACAATGACTACTATTTCCCTATGTAAACCCTTAACTATCAAATATTTGGATAATGAGGTTCTTCCCTATTAAACTGTAAGTAAAGTGCATCTAGCTTTGGAAGTACATGAAAGATTAGAAATGTGTGGGCTTTGGGGTTGAGGAATGTTTCATTTGCAGGAGTGGAGGGTACATCTCATGGCTGTTGTGCCCCTCTCCTCACTGTACCTCTCACTGAGGGTGGAGTTTCTTTGTTTTTTGCAAGGTAGGGAAATTAACCGGAGTTGTAAGATTTGTTTTGTCCTGGAGACCAACTTGGAATTTAGGGTAAGTCTATAAGTGGGTAAGTCTGGGTGAGTTAAATGGAAAAAATGAGGGAAGTTCTCCATCTTGTTAAAATAATTTTCTTCAGAAAAATATCACAAATATTTATATTCATTCCATCTCAACTTTACCACCACATTTTTGGCCAGAAGATTCTTTGTTGGTGGGGAAGGGATGCCATGCATTGAAGGCTGTGTCGTGGCATCCAGTCCTCCACCCCTCCACCCTCTCCATATCAGTAGCATACCTTTTTTTTTTTTTTTTTTTTTTTTTTTTGCGGTACTGGGGATTGAACTCAGGGGCATTCTATCTCCGAGCTACACCCCCAGCCCTATTTGTTTTTAGTCTTTATTTTGAAACGGAGTCTCACTAAGTTGCGGAGTGCCTCACTAGGTGGCTGAGGCTGGCCACGAACCCGGATCCTCCGGTCTCAGCCTCCTGAATGCTGGGATTACAGGCATGCGCCACCATGCCCGGTCCTTTTGTTGTTTTTTTACACATCTTTTGTGACAAGTAAAAATGTCTCCAGATGTCACCAAATGTTCCCTTGGAGTCAAAGTCACCCCTGGCTGAGAACTGCTCATCTCAGGATGGTGTGGAGAGGCTATAGTAGGGAGGTTTCAATGTGCTGAGTAGGTAAAGGGAGTGACCATTTCCATCTCTGACCAGGTTGATGGTTTCTGAAAATAAGCACAGCCCTTGGAGCAGGGGGAATGAAGTTTGTCACTCATGGTGATACACCTTGTGGGATTCTATTTGGGTCCAGTGGAATAAACCTGGTGAGGGGAGGACACCAGGGACTTCAGAATTTTGAGTCTGGTGGGACTCTGATGAAGCTAGTCATGAGAAACAATGGGGAAGGAGGGCTGAGCTGAATGTCCATGTCCTTGAGTTGAGGGTACCTGAGCTTGAGACTTTTGGCTGGGCCACTCTTTTCAGCTGTCCTTCCACTTAAATTTGTTTCAACATTTAGCCCACTGCTTAAGATGCCTCCCTATTGTAAACACCCTCTGGCCTTCTTCAGACCTTCTAAGTGAGACTCTGTTTTTAAGATCTAGCTGAAATTGGAGCTTTTATTTGGAGTCTCCTCAACTACACTGGCCCACAGTGAGTTCTCATTGCACTAATAGCCCTTTCCTCTTTATCTACCAGAACTTTTCCTTGGGCATTTAATCAAAGATAGTTTTGCTTCATTATTTGACTTTATTTTAAATTTTATTGGTGCATTATAATTGTACAACATAAATTCAAAGTGATATACTCATATATGCACACACTACTTGGTATATTTCCCTCCATATCTTACCGTGCTTCCCCCTCCTCCCTCCCTGTACATGTCAGTGAGATTGGTAGTGATGCCTTCATCTATGAAGATAATATTATTTGATCTATTTCCTTCCTCAAGCCTCTTTATTGCTCTCCTCCTCCCCCATTCCACTTCTTTTCCCTTCAACTACTTTTCTGGTCTCTCTTCTCTTTTATCTGAAGTCCTCTTTCTTTTCTATTTTCCACATATGAGAGAAAACATACCACCCTTGACTTTCTGAGACTGGCCAAACTCACTTAGCATAATGTTCTCAAGCTCCATCCATTTTCCTATAAATGACATAATTTTGTAAAACTTCACTGTGTGTATATTTCACATATATTTTATCCATCCATCTCTTGATGGTCATCTAGGTTGGTTCTATAATTTGGCTATTGTGAATTGTGCTCCTGTAAACATGGGTATGCAAGTATCACTATAGTGTTCTAACTTTAATTCTTTTGGAAAGATACCAAGGAGTGCTATAGCTGGGTCATAAGGTAGTTCCATTCCTAGTCTTTGGAAAATCTCCATACTGATCTCCATACTGGTTGTTCAAATTTACTATCCCACCAACAGTGTATAAGAGTTCCTAATTCCCCACATCCTCACCATCATTGACTATTGTTTGGGTTCTTGTTGATTGCCCTTTGAACTGAAGTTAGATGAAATCTCAGTATAATCTGTATTTGCCTTTTCTTGATTGCAAACAAACAAATAACCACATACACACAAAAACCAAAAAGCAAATACCTCAACCAGAAGACTTCTAGAACTAGCCAGCATATTCTGCAAAGTAGCTGGACACAAAACCAATTTACAAAATCAGTAGTTTTTCTATACACCAGCCACAAATCCACTGAAAAAGAAGTTTGGAAAACAATTCCATTCACAGGAGTCTCAAATAAGAAAACAAACAAACAAAGAAAAACTCAGGAATAAATTTATCCATGAAGGTAAAAGACCTCT
>PVLC010009002.1:0-55856 GCA_004027655.1 Graphiurus murinus | reverse complement strand
GCTTGTAATCCCAGCATTCGGGAGGCTGAGACCGGAGGATCCGGGTTCGCGGCCAGCCTCAGCTACCTAGTGAGGCACTCCACAACTTAGTGAGACTCGGTTTCAAAATAAAGAATAAAAAATAGGGCTGGGGGTATAGCTCAGAGGTAGAATGCCCCTGAGTTCAATCCCCAGTACTGCAAAAAAAAAAAAAAAAAAAAAAAAAAAAAAATTGTTGAAGCCAGGCATGATGTTACATGCCTATAATCCCAGTACTTGGGAGGCTGAGACAGGAGGATCACAGGTTCAAGCCCAGTCTCAGCAACTTAGAAAGACCTACAACAACTTAGTGAGACCTGTTTCAAAATTAAAAATAAAAAGGCTGGGGGTGTAGTTCAGAAGAAGAATGCCCCTGGAGTTGATCCCCAGTATTAACAAAAAGAAAAAATTATTAAAAAGGTTCCACTTCTGCAAAATAGGCTCATAGGCCAAACCAGGGTCCCCCACTTCTGGTTCACCCCAGCTACTCTGCTGAGGCAGGGCCACAATGCCTAAGTGGCAGAGCAGGACTTCAGATTTGGTTATGTCAGAAAGATTGTGCCATTCCAGGCCAAGTGTAGTTTCGCCTCTCCCAAAGAAAACACCACTAGTGATTCTACCAGGCTTTTACATCTGCAGATATGTCCAGAGGGTGAGGAAAGACATTGTCTCCAGTTCCATCATATCTGCTATCTAGTTTCCTGCAACCCTAACCAAAAGCTCTTTGCAGTTAGCCCCTTTTCTGAGATCAAAAGTCTTCCTGGACCCTTGCCTGAGAATAAGCTTACCCCTTTGAGCTGGAGATGTAGCGCAGCCCTGCTTGCTTGCTTGGTATGCACAAGGCTCTGGATTCAATCCCCAGAAACACACACACACACACACACACACACACACACACACACACACACACACACACACACACAGAGCTTATCTTTTTGGGGAAAGTCATGCCAGGACCATTCTAGAGTCCAGTGGTTCTCCAGCTGTGGACCCTAGCCCAGCAGCAGCATCCTGGATCAATCTGTCAGAAACATAAATGCTCAGACCTGCTCAATCAGAAATTCTAGGGATGAGGTCCAGAAATCTGTGTTTGAACCAGCCCGCCAAGTGACTGTGATGTTGCTCAAATGTGAAAACCACAGTGGCTGGAGAAAGCTGCGGGCAGGACTCCCTGGAGGCGGTGGCAGGCCGGCCTTCATCCCCGGCCCCACCCAAGCTCACAAGTCAAGGCGCCATGGGGACTCCTCAGGAATCCCCGAGTCAGGTCCCCCTCTCTCAGCTCACACCTATGGCGTAGCCTCAGATCAGGCTACACTGATGCATAGTGAACATTCATCTCTCCAACTAGATAATAAGCTCCGGAGGAGCCGCTGCATCTTCAGGACGCAGCCTGTGACGTGGTTTATAGCAAGCACTCAGTAAGGACCTGCAGAATGAGTAAAGCATTAAAGCCCGTGATGTCAGAGTTAAGTGTGGCATTTCTGGCATGTACAGCCCCACAGCTACATTCTCACTTATTCTGCCATCAAGGACTTATCAGACATCTACTTTAGCCAGAAATCCTTCTAAGAACTAGTGCCCAGCAGTGCACAAAACAGAAAACCAAAACAAAGCAAAAGCTTACTTTTGTGTGTTGTGTCTTCTTCATAGATGGGGGAGATAGACAATAAAACAAAATAAACTAGAAAAATATTTAGCATTTTAGATTGTGATAAACACTGTTAAAAACAACAACAATAAACGGGACATGGTGGTGTATGTCTGTAATCCCAGTACTTGGGAGGCTGAGACGGGAGGATCATAGGCTCAAGATTAGCCTTGGCAAATTAGTGAGACCCTCAGCAACCTAGCAAGATCTCTCTCTCTCTCTTTTTCTCTCCAGTCCTGGGAATTGAACCCAGGGGTATTCTACCTCCAAGCTGCACCCCTAGCCATATTTTTTATTTTAAACAGGGTCTCACTAAGTTGTAGAGGGCCTCACTAAGTAGCTGAGACTGGCCACGAACCCTGATCCTCTGGTTTCAGCCTCCCAAGTACTAAGATTACAAGCGTGTACCACCAAGCCCAGCAAGACCCCTCTTTCAAAACAAACAGCAAAAAATCTTTAAAGAAAACAGCTGAGAGTATACCTCAGAGGTAGAATGCTCCTGAGTTCAATCCCAGTACCACAGAAACAACAACAAGCGGGACATGGTGACACACACCTTGTAATCCCAGTACTTGGGAGGCTGAGACAGGAGGATTGCAGATTGGAAACAAGCCTCAGCAATTTAGAGAGACACTCAGCAACCTATAGAGGCACTGTTTCAAAATAAAAAGTAAAAAGGGTTGAGGTAGAATGCCCTTGGGTCCAATCCCCAGTACCCCCTGCCCCCTGCCAAAAAAAAAAGTCAGGACAAGAGGTGAGGAACTCTGGGGTGAGCAGCAAGGGAGGCTACAACTTGCACAGGGCCATCAGGATAGATCTCAGAGGTGTGTGTGTGTGTGTGTGTATGTGTGTGTGTCTGTGTGTTACTAGGGATTGAACCCAGAAGTATTCTACCTCCAAGCCACACATCCAGCACTTTTTTTTTTTTTTTTTCGGTACTGAGGATTGAACTCAGGGGCGTTCTACCTCCGAGCTACACCCCCAGCCCTATTTTTTATTCTTTATTTTGAAACCGAGTCTTACTAAGTTGCGGACTGCCTCACTAGGTAGCTGAGGCTGGCCGCGAACCCGGATCCTCCGGTCTCAGCCTCCCGAATGCTGGGATTACAAGTGTGCGCCACCACGCCCGGCTTTATTTTTATTTATTTATTTATTTATTTATTTATTTATTTATTTATTTATTTATTTATTTTTGCAGTACTGGGGACTGAACTCAGGGTCATTCTACCTCCGAGCTATACCCCCAGCCCTATTTTTTATTCTTTATTTTGAAACCGGGTCTCACTAAGTTGCAGAGTGCCTCACTAAGTAGCTGAGGCTGGCCGTGAACCCAGATCCTCCGGTTTCAGCCTCCCAAATGCTGGGATTACAAGCGTGCGCCACCACGCCCGGCTTATTTTTTTATTTTGAAACAGGATCTCACTAAGTTGCTGAGGCTGGCCTCGAAACTGTGATCCTCCTGTCTCAGCCTTCCAAGTACTGGGATTACAGGTATGTGCCACCATGCCCAGAATTCAGAGAATTCTTTAAAAGAGATCTAAAGAAGACAAAGGAGCAAGCCCCAACCTACAGAACCTTAGAATAAGATGCGCGGGGCTGAGACACCCAGCCAAAACGTTGCAGAAGGGCAGGAGAGCAGCAGAGAGCCCATGGGGACCAGCCAAGGAGAAGCAAGAGGGTGGTGAGGGCACCCCAAGGAACCAGGAGCAGGCGACGTGAGGCCCTGTGGGCCACAGCCATGACTGTGGTCCCTTCGCAGGGAAATGAGAAGGCTGTGAACGGAGGAGCGGCCTTGTCTACTTACAGATCAGGTGGCTCCTGTGTGAGGATCAAGGGAAAGGGAAGAATCCAGGTGGCCTGAGACCAGACACAGGCTGGGCGCAGGCTGGGCGCTGCCTGTCCAGGCACGCTCTGCTCCCCACTTAACTGTTTGGCATGGCACAGTTTAACTCCCAGAAGGAATTTGATATGAGAGGAGGCTACAGGTGAAATGAGCATCTCAAACTCTTAAAAAGCAAGGAAAATAAAAAGTTAGCCAGCAAATAAAATGCCAGGAAGATAGATTGCAACAATCCCAATAGGCAAAGGGCTGGTTACCTGAAAATATGAGCAGAAAACAGCCTCCTCACAGCTCTGTCTCCCTCCAAATAGATGGGATTTCTTTAGGAAACCTCTTTACTTTTCCAACCTCCCAACAGATAGAAGGCATTCTAGATGTCTGTGGTTTGTTGATTTTGAAAGAGGCTTCGTTAACAAGAAAGTATAAAAATAGACTGAAAGTGGAACATGAAGTCTGATGACAATATGCTGCTTTCTGAAGTCACTTTTCAAGTATTTATTGGACATTTTCTACAGACAAGGACAAGGTATTATACTCCCTCCAAAAAAGAGATTCACAAAGGTTTATATGATTATTTTTAAAAATTCAAACATAAAAATCAGTAACTTATTTAATGTAAAGATATTGTGGGCAAAAAAAAAAAAACAATAATGAGAAAAGAAAAGGAAAGAAACTGGCTGAAAAATAAAGACCACACAGGACTACTTATTTAATATATGATTCTAGGTGGGTGTGGTGGCATACACCTGTAATCCCAGTACTTGGGAGGCTAAGACAGAAGGATTAAAGGTTTGAGGCTAGCCTCAACAACTTAGGGAAACCCTGTTTCAAAATAAAATAGGGCTGGGGGTATAGTTTGGAGGTAGAATGCCCCTGGGTTCAATCTCCAACATAATAAATAAATAAATAAATAAAATCACAAAAGACACTGTGAACCTCATTTATTCCTATTTATTCATGTTTTTGACAAACTATTAATCTCCTTTGAATTGAAACAGTCACAGGTTCTAACTGATTCTGCCAACTACTGGCTGTGTAATTAGGCACATTTACTTCACATCCCCCATCTTCCACTTCTCCCATTATAATGAAAGACAAAAGTTAAAATCTCTTAAACACAGAAGGGTTAAATTACAGAATTCAGTGCAATGAAAGGCAGAGAGTAGGGGTTCCATAAAGGTTAGTGTTCTTCCCTGGTTTATTTTCTTAGTCTAACTTGCACGTACATGCAAGAACAGCATGTCTGGAACCAAAACGTACTCTGACTATTCCAGCAGTCACACATGCTTTCTCCTGTCACCCCATCGGTGTGGCTTCATGCGGGCTTGTCCTAGCTGGGCATTATTTGTGTCTCTCAAAGAAATGATCATCTCAAACTGACAGCAGCCCTCATGAGAGACCTCTTTGGTTTGTTGATTTCAAGCCCTGAACTACTGGGATTTTTAACTGACTTTTCAAGATTGAAAAAAGTAACAAACTCTGTAAGCTATCAGAGGGAAAACACTTATCTTGTCGGGGAGAAAAAAAAAGGCAAGTTATTTATTTTAATTGTCAATGCATATTCTGGGAGAGTCAAAGTTGACTAGTATTGTTTTTCTTCCTCTCTAAACACTCAGCTTGATAGTCATTTTGCTGGCATATATAAGAACGGGCCCTATACATGCTTTCTAACTGAAATATGCTCTTACTTGGGGAAGAATAGCAAGCTCCAGGAACTGTGACCTGCATAAATTCTAAGGTACAGGTGACAGGTCGGGTGAGGCATTACTGACTTTCAGATATCATGGCACACAAGCTGGATCAGCCCTTCCCTCCATAATTGAGAATAAGCAATGTCCTTGTGTCCAAAAAGACTATGACACTCTGCAAAATATTGATGTTGGAAGGCATCTGCCTCCTTTGCATTTTCTAGAAATACTGTGTGTTCATCTAAACCACAGCAGTCGAAATCCAAGCTAGACATGGAAGCAAATATTCAAACCACGTGATCCTTAAGGAAGTGGCTGTCAGTACTGAAATCATTCTAACTGTTGACAACTAGACAAGGGGGAGGTGACTTGTGGCTTCTAAACACGTGCACATTCTTTTCCAGGTTTTTGTTCTGGTTCTGTGAACCTGAGACAATGAGATTGTGGCCACTAGGGAACAGAATGCACAAGGATGGAAGATCTAGAACTAAATCGCGTGGATATGAACTCAGAATGAATGGGCCTGGTTCCCCTGATACACTGGCTCCGTTCTAGAGCTGCAGCCCAAGGGAAATGCCGAGCTCACTTTCCATACCATGAAGATTGCTACGGTTAATAACCTCTCTGTTGCCTGAAAATCATTTGGGAACATTGGAATCAAAAAGAAATCCAAATGCAAGATTTTTGTAACTTAAGGAAACTGTATAGAATCAGGAGGTGAAAATCTCGACTACCATATGCCCATGTCCCTCCATTACAACAAGATGCTGAAAAAGAGCCAGACATGGTGGTATGTGCCTGTTATCTCAGTACTTGGGAGGCTGAGACAGGAGGATCACAGATCCAAGAACAACTTCAAAAACATAGCAAGACTCTGCAAGATAGTAAGACCCTGTCCTGTCTCAAAAACAAACAAAAAATAAATAAATTAATTAAAAGGGATGTAGTGCAGAGGTAGAATGACCCTGGGTGGTTCAATCCCCACTAACACACACATACACACACACACACACACACACACACACACACACACACACACACACAAAATGCTGAAAAAGTAATTAAGGTAATAAGTATGGAAAATGTTATACTTCTTGGAAAACCAGTGCTTTAGATGTTCAGTAAATGATACCTTGTTTCTGAATTTCCTTAGCAGCACTGAATTCTTAATCATTCACTTATCCATTTAAACATTAAAAATTGTTGGATCTTCACCTTTTTCTTTCTTGATTGCATGGTAATGCATGCTTACTGTAAAATATTCAAATGAAACAGTATCACATAAAGGAGAAAGTATTGGTCTCTGGAGACTTGCTAATCACTACAATTTAGGCTGTAAGCTACAGGTCCCAGGGAGTTATCAAAGTAAATCAGGTGACATTCCTGTCCTCAAAAGACCACCATCTGTGCAAAAGTGTGCCCTAAAAATCTGAAGCTGGGTGTGGTGGTACATACCTGTAATCCCAGTACTTGAGAGGCTTTGACTGGGAGATCGCAGGTTCATTACCAGTCTCGGCAACTTAGTGAGACTCCATTTCAAAATAAAAAAAATAAAGTAGACAAGAGGGCATAGTTCAGAGATAGAACTCCTTTGGGTTCAATCCCCAGTATCTCACACACACACACACACACACACACACACACACACACACACACATACGCCAACTTTGAAATGGCGGGTAATTTCCAGAAAGACACAAATAGATGGGTTGAAGATTTAATTTGAATCTACATCTATCCACCAGAGCAGTGTCAGTTCTCTCTGCTACAATGACTCTCAGGAGGTAAGGGAACTTAAAATTCAACCCATATTGAAGGGGGGGGGGCATGAGGTGAGCGTGCAAGGCCAGAAATTCTCATCAAATGATAATTTTGCTTTACTTTTCATTCATACTGATGGATAGGTAATTGAGGAGATGGCTATTGTAGTAAGTTTAGGATAAAAAAATAAAAGTTTAATCAACCAAACATAGAAAAAGCCCTCAATATAGCAAGAGAAATGGTAACAATAAAAATAACTAAAATATAGTATAAGAAACAATGTAAACATAAAAAGTACAAATAAATAGTACAAGAAGCCAGAAAAGAAGAAATGACTTCTCGCCCTGCGTTGAGGCCACTGATTGAATAAACCTCCTCCCGGGCCTACTGGACCTAACTAGAATGGAGTTCCTTGTGCTGAATGACAAGAGAACAAACTGAGCTTTGAAAGGGGCCAGTCTTCCTAAAAAGCTAGAGATGCCAGTCACCCTGGGTCTGCTTAATAAGGAAGTCTCCTCTGTTTTAACCTTATCAGAACATTCATTCTGCTTTAGTCTAGAATCTCAAATAAAAGCCATTTGTTATATTTTTGTTTTTGTGTTACTGGGAATTAAACCCAAGGGCATTCAATTCCTGAGCTACACTTCTAGCCTGATTTTGTATTTTTATTTTGAAATAGGGTCTCACTAAGTTGCTGAGGCTGACCTCAAACCTGTGATCCTCCTGTCTCAGCCTTCCAAGTAATGGGACTACAAGTATGTGCCACCATGCCTGGCTCCAATTTGATCTTTAAACTAACTTTGTTGTTGTAATTTTGTCTTTTTGGTGTGTGTGTGTGTGTGTGTGTGTGTGTGTGTGTGTGTGTGTGTGTTGCAAACAGCTCTCATTAAGTTGCTGAGAGCCTTGCTAAGTTGCTGAGGCTGGCTTTGAACCTGCAATTCTCCTGTCCCAGCCTTCCAAGTACTAGAATTATACATATGTGCCATCATGCCCAACTTAATTTTGTCTTTTTACATAAGTATGTCCAAGGAAAACAAGAAAAGAAGGAAGGAAGGAAGGGAAGGAGGGAGGGAGGGAGGGAGGGAGGGAGGAAGGAAGGAAGGAAGGAAGGAAGGAAGGAAGGAAGGAAGGAAGGAAGGAAGGAAGGAAGGAAGGGCAGGCATAGTGGCCTATGCTTGTAATACCAGTACTTGGGAGGCTGAAACAGGAGAATCACAGGTTCAAGACCAGCCTCAGCAATTTAGCAAGACTCTCAGCAACCTAGCAAGACCCTGTTTCAAAATAAAAACAAAAGGGCTGGGGGTATAGGTCAGAGGTAGAATGCCCCTGGATTCAATCCCTGGTTCAGGAAGGAAGGAAGAGAAGAAAAGGAGGAAGGGTAGGGTAGAAGGAACTAGTTTTTGCCATTTCCGGAACTATGAAACTCCTTGTGTTGTGTTCTCGAGTCCTGCTGCTCTGTGCTGGGAAAACTTATTAAACTATGATCTAAGTGCTTTCGTGTCAAATTCTCAATTCTTTCTTATCATCCTCCCAAGGATTCATCAATTCTGAATTCACAGCTCAACTCCAAACAAGGAGAACATGAAATACATCATTTGATTATTGGTTAAGTCTCATCATAATTGCTCTCAGAAACTGAGGAGAAAAGAAAAATGGTGGAACCCAAAAAGACAAATGTTAGGTCCTCCCTGTCCAAAGAAAGAAAGAGAAAGGAAGGAAGGGAATAAAGAAAAGGAAAAGGGAAAATGAGAGGCACACAAACAGAGGAGTACGTCACACACAGTTATGTTTAATGCATAAGAGCTCGACAGAAAAGTGTGCAGAATACAAGTGAGTTTTAAATACATAAAAGCTGCAGTTGTGAAAAAATTCAAATTTATAGATCTTCTAGGCAAGAAGGCAGTTGAGTAAGAGGAAAATTCATGAGACCAAAGGTTGCAGAAGGTTAGGAGATCCAGAATAAGAAACTTAACCCTCTGGGTTCCATGATTCTCATCATTAAATAAAAATAATGGTCCTAGCCCTATAGGAGCCTCAAATGAAAGAAAACATTTGAAAGCATGTTTACAAATGCTATATAAAGCATAACATAAAACAGGGTTAAGATTGTTGGCCAAAGTTCCAGTGAAAGATTTATAGATTCAGGACATAAATCAGGATTTTCCAAATGACCAATCCCAAATTGCCACTTCCACTGACCCTTAAAAGTGAGAAAGATTTAAATAACTATTGATAAAAATAATATCTGCTTAAGGACAAGGACCACAGGGTGTCCGCCTTTGTTGCCCAAGCACCCATACAGTGCTTGACACGGTGAGTACTCAGGCTGAACTGATCTCTCTCCTTCTCTACATTCCTCTCTCTTAGCAACTATTAAACGTCTGTTGCATTTTAGTGGATATCAGCATCTATAAGTTGCCATCCCCCAGAGACAAATCAAATGAGCAAAGGCATCCCCTCCGTGTACATCTTCCAGTATCAGTTCTATACTCCTGCCTGGATACATGCAAGACTCAAGTGAAGGCTCTACGTGGCTCACCTGAGCTGAAAGAAACACTTCTCTCTTTCTCTCTCTTCCTCTCTCTCTCTCCCTCCCCCCTTCCCTTCCCCTCCCTTCTCCTCCTTTTCCTTCTCCCTCTCCCTCTCTCTCTCCTGCTCAGGAGAGAAAGGCAAGGTAGCCAGGCTCCCTCTCCCTCTCCCTCTCCCTCTCCTGCTCAGGAGAGAAAGGCAAGGTAGCCAGGCACCAGGCAGTCTTAGCCCCAGGCCACTGTCACTTGGCTGCCACATGTAAGGACCCAGAACTGGAGAGTGCCACCCCACCAAGCACATCACAGTGATGTTCTGACAGTTTTGAAATAGAAAAAAAGATTTCTCTGTCAAGCCAGGCCTGAGAAGGAATCGTCTCTAGGTTAATATTGTGACATTGGTTAACCTCAGTATCAGAGCAGGATTAATAAGAGGAATGCCCAGCCACTGCCCAAGGCAGCAATCTAGAATGGGTACTAAAGTACCCCAGAAAACTAACACAATGAAGAACAAAGCATTTATCACAACTTCCTCCAAGAAAGGAATTGTGGTTTGTTTTTGTGGTAGTAGATTGAACCCAATGGTTTTCTACCTCCAAGTTATACCCCTGGTCCTTTAGTTATCTTTTGTTTTGAAACAAGGTCTTTCTAGGTTGCTGAGAGTCTAAGTTGCTGAGGATGGTCACAAACCTGCAACCCTCCTGTTCAGCCTCCCAAATACTGAGATTACAGGCATGCACCACCATTCATGACAAGAATTGTGTTTTATTAAAAAAAACCAAAAAAAACCTTTTTATTTATTTTTTTTTCTAGTAGTACTAGGGATTGAATCCAGGGGCATTCTGCCTCTGAGCTACACCCCAAGCCCTTTTTATTTTTTGTTTGAAAACAGAGTCTCATTAGTTGCTGAGCATCTTGTTACATTGCTGAGACTGTCCTGGAACCTGCAATCTTCCCGTCTCAGCTTCCCAGGTACTGGGATTGCAGGCAATGAGACAATTGAGATAGGATGGTAGGAAGGCTTGGTAGGTGAGTCCAGCCAGACAGTGGCCAGTGTTCATGTTGCTGATTCGGGCATATAGGCCAGGACACAGCAAATCCGCCATCTTCCTTCTCGAGGAGCAGCAGCGCTCAAGTCAGTCACTTCACAACCATTAGCCCACTTGAGCCACTATGTCTTGGTCAGCTCTGCCTGGGATCTCCAGTTCTTGTTATTAGAAAAGGTCTGGCTTCTTTCTTTCTGTTCCTCTATCCTCAGCTTGCCTCCTTCGCTCTGTTCACACACGGACAATTCGATTACAAATATTTACTGAACACCTGCTATATTTCAAGCCCCAGGAAGAGAGAGATGAGCACGACACAGTCTTGATCCCAGAGGAACACATGTTCTAGACAAACAACTAAGTTAATATAAGGCAAACAGATGGGAGCCATATGCAAGAAGCATGCAAATAAAAATATGGAGACACAGATAATGGGTCAAGGAGAGTCTCGTGGAAGATGTGCCATTTATGTAGGGTCTGAGAGGACTGGCAGGAACTAGCCAGGTGCAAAGAAGGATAGAGGAACTTGAGGCTGATAAACGAATGAAACAAAGTATAAAAGCCCACAAGGATATGGTGTCTTGACAAACTGCAAGGAGTGCACGGTGGCCACCCAACAGGTGGTATGAAATGGAGTGGCAGGAGACGAGGCTAGAAGCAAAGGTTACAGCCAATATTTGGAAAGTCTTTGAAGCTATGCCAAAGGGCTGGGGCATTAGTATGGAAATGCTAGGGAACTACTGGCGGTTTTAAGCTAGAATACAGAGAAAGCATGGAAGATTTGTGTCCAGTTAAAGATCTCTGGCAGCAATTGAAAATGTAATGGGTGGGAGTGAGGGCTAACAGGGAATTTCAGTGGTCCTGAATAGCACAGGAGATAGGAAAACAGAGGCACTTCCCAGGCAGAATGGCCTCTGGCCCAGAGGACACAGAGAAGATAGAATCAAGATCAGAGTCTGCCTCTTCCCTCTGGGCCATAAAGGAAATGACCCAGATTACATGGGCAGAGGCCTAGAAATATCCAGAAGATGCAGGAGTCATGGGTTGGGTTTCCTGAAGGCGGAGTCTGACAGAAGTAGGTGGGGGTTTATTTGGGAGATGATTCCAGGTAGCAAGAATGAGGGAGAGGAGCCGAGTGTGGTAGTACATGCCTGTAATCCCAGTACTTGAGAGGCTGAGACAGGAGTATCAGATGTTTAAGACCAGACTCAGCAATTTTAGCAAGATGCTGTTTCAAAAAATAAAAAAAAAAAAAATGGGCTGCAGATTTATCTCAGAGGCAGAATGTCCCTGGGTTCAATCCCCAGTACCAAAAAAAAAAAAAGGAAGTTAGAAGGGAAGGAATAAAAGACAATATAGGGGTGCATTATCAAAATATTTGCCACTGACAGCAAGAGGCTGGATTTGGCCAAGACCTCTGAGAGGAGTACGGCCTACACCTGGAACTGTCCACCTGACTACAGAAGACTGGAGCATTGGTTCACAGGCTCAAATGCCCAAGAGTTGAGGGTAGACCCTGAGGGTGCTTGTTCTCCCCACACCCCCAGGCTCCTCTCCACCCCAGGCTAAGCAGTGTCCAGCATGAGTGATGGCCTTGGGGAAGACAGCTCAAAGGCAGGAGCTCGAGGTGGGGAGCTGACATGGACAGAGCCAGTGTATCCATCAGCATTCTTGCAGCCATAATCTAAAGATCCGGCCACATAACTTAGAGAAAAGAAGGTTTATTTTCTTACAGTTTCGGGCTCAGTACATGTGAAGCTGGGCACCAAGGTCTCAGGGCATGGTGGCAGGAGAGCACATGGGCTGTGCTCTTTACATCACAGAGGCAGGAAGCAAGAGAGAGAGAGCAGGGGAAGGAGAGGCCACACCCCAGGGAGCCACCTCCTCCACCCCTGCCCTACCAATCCAGGAACCAGCTGCTGGGCTTACAACCCTCATGACTCCACTATGTCAACCCTGAGTATTAGTAAATGAGCTCTTAGGGGATAGTTTATATCTAACTAACAACCGGCAACCAAGATCTATTGCTGAAATCAGCAATGACTTCAGTATGGCGATGGACATGAGGGCACCTGCCACAGAGTTGGTGAAAACTAAGTGAAATGACACATCATTCAGCATGGGGTGTGTAAAGAGAGGGACTGCTATGACAGAGTGGCTTCGGAGTTTTTTCCATGGTCTAAGCTTTCTGTCCAATCCATATGAACTTAGGGTCTTAGTAACTGCTCAAGGATAAGAGCCTATGAAGGCTTTACATTCATTCAGGGCAAGGGACGCAGTAGTAACCATGGATGCTCAGTGAGCATTTATTATGTGCCAGGCCTGTGTAGGCACCATCAAACAAATCATTTCTATAGCCATAAATACTCAGAAAGGATTATTGCTCCCATTTTACAAAGGAGGAAACCTAGGATTGGAGAGTTTTTAAAGCTTTTATAGTCTACCAGGTAACAACCTATTTTATTTTAAGAGTGTAGGTCAATAACCCATACTTACAGACTTGTGCCTGAACAGAGAGAATGAGAGAGACAGAGAGAGAAAGAGAGAGAGAGAGAGAGAGAGAGAGAGAGAGAGAGAGAGAGAGAGAGAGAAAGTGAGTGCAGATATATGGATATTCCAGAGAATATAGTTTCATTTAGATTCTCTATTTATATCATTATTACATGGATAGCGAAACACTTCTAGATTCTTTAATGAATTAATTTCTTTAATTTTTAAAATTGTACCAATTGACCAAAGTCTTTGCAGCAAATACACAAAGCCTAGAAATGAAAAAAGTAAGAACTTTGGAAACATGAGACAAGAGCAAAAACCACCAAGAGAACACCACCAAAACCACAGAATTAAATTAAGTCCATGAAAATCATCATGAAGAGGAAAACTGAGGCATTGAAAGACTTTAAATTCATTACAGACCCAAATGTAAATCTGATTGCAAAATTATCTGTGTCTTTAATTTGGAGACTCATGATCATGTTGGAGACAGAAGGCAAAATTTAATTTAAGCATCAATTTTGGCCAATCATCCTATTTTCTTTAACACAAGCCCAGGGAGGAAGAGAGAATGACGTAGATCACATCCGCTGAGGACCAGAGGAAGGAAAAGCAGAGATGTGATCAGACGCCACATCTGCAGGCACTCAGGTCAGCCTTGGGCAAGCTAGTGGAAGTCATTTAGGCTGTGGAGGTCTGCACTATTAAAATAATGGCCACTGGACCCTTGCCACCATCAAGATGCTTCATAATGAAATTAATGCAGTCCAAGAGTTTGATTTGAGATCAGTTTATGGGTAGCCATCCAATGGCGCTCAGGGTTCATGGAGCAGGGGAAGGCATCAGGTAAGCAGTGCATTGGCACAGGCATGTCGGGATGCAGCTATTTGTTGCCAAGGAGCACTTATGATGGGGACTGGGGACAGGACAGTGAGTACAGAAGAAGGAAGAGGAAGAGGAGGAGGAAGAGGGGGATTCAAAATCAACCCACAAAGAATTTAATGTATCTTTTTTTTTTCTCAATACTAGGGATTGAATACAGGGGCATTCTACACTCCCAGCCCTATTTTATTATTTATTTTGTAGCAGGATCTCACTAAGTTACTGAGGCTGGCCTTGCTAACTTGCTGAGGTTGAACTCAAGCCTGTAATCCTCCATTTCAGCCTCCCAAGTACTGGGACTGCGGGAGTGTGCCGCCACACCCAGATTGAATACATCTTTCATAAGATAATAGTATTAAATCCACATGCTTGAAAATGTTCATGGCTAAATACTTCAGCAGAGACCACCGTTCCAGGTCCTAAGTTCTCCAGGTTGTACTTTTTTGCTTCAGCAGAGCCTAATGTACTGCCAGCAGCAGTATGTGTTCTCAGAAAAGCTTCTGTCAAATGAAGTATTATCATGCTGCTACCGTAATTAGGGCAGGACAACAGAGAAACATGGAAAACTTTGTTGGGAAGTGAAAATTACTTATAGATGGATTGTAACCACAGACAAAAATAGGCATGTTTGAGGACAAACAGAAGATAATGTGCAAAAATGAAAACAGCGGTGTCGGGTATTGGGATTCTATACATGCTTGTTTGGATTTTTTTCTAAAAATGTCTTTAATGTTTTCAGAATGTCATCTCATCAATTTTAAAAACAAATCTATAAATGTTTTCATGTTGGAGGAAGGAAGGAATGGGACAGTAAATGAACTTCCACCTTTTAGGTTAAGCTTCAGCTTCCACCGCTCAGCACTGGAGACCCTTTGAGATGTGGTCCAGCTGCAAGTCTGGTAGCATGTCCTAGAGCGGCCTCCTCCTTCTGTCCTCAGCACACTAAATTGCGCGCCTTTTCTAAAATGTATTGTGTGGCACCCACTCTTCTTGCTACCTGGAATGTCCTTCTTCCCATCCACTATTTTTATATGCCTTTATTGGTGCATTGTAATTACACATCATACTGAGGTGTAGAGTGACAGAACATACATGTCCACAACACTTGGAGTGTCTCCCTCCGGATCCCATCTCCCCACATGTCTTTGAGATTGGCATTGGTATGGCTAAATCCTGCTCGTTCTTTAAAACATTTCATCCCCTCTGAAATGCAGTCCTCATTCCCTTCACCCTAGCATAGTCTTTTTGGTTTTTTCCACACCTCTGAGTTTCTATAGCAACCAACGCCTTACTTCTTTCAAGGCAGCTATCACCCTAGGCTCCCAGCACTGGTTTACCAGCCTTTTTCCTCCACTAGCAGGGACACTGTCTATAGCTAATATAAAGATGTCTGGGGCTACAAAGGCCAGTGGATGACCCACTGTCTTTTTTACCAAACTGTGATGGTGTGGTCACTGAGTCAAGACTGTGTTGCAAGTAACAGACATCCATGGATACTACTGAGATTAACCATGGGAACAGCCATGGGAGCCAAGGTAAAAACCTGATCATCAGGCCTTGTCCTTGGTAAGAGGTGCATGTATGGGAGTGGGGGGGGGCACTTAGAGAAAGGCGCCACAACCAAACTGACTTTACACCCCAACAAAAACCTCCTGCAGGCACCACTATTCTCTCCCAAGCCTGTGCAAATCACACTTGCAGGACTACCTAGGATTGCAGCTGGGCCTCTCCAACCCCCAGCCCTGAGCAAGGCTCTTATTTGAAACACAAAGCTTTCTGTCATGCTTAATGGTGATGATGGTGACACTGAGAGGGACAAGGCATAACAGGCCACGCTGCAAGCTGTCACAGCTTTCTGGTCATGTGGCTGGACGTCAACACACCCCTCTCTCTAGCTAATGCAGCCTGGCTCTGGGGCAAAGCCTCATCAGCTCTGACCTGCCTGCTGGCCATGTACATTTACACCCCTCTAAATGCATCCTCACACAAGGGCTTCCTCTGCATTGCGAAGGTATAAGGAATATAGGCACACATCCCATAACCAAAAGAGGAGGAGTCAAGCTGAGTCACCATGTGACTTCCAAGTGTTACAATCTTGCTCTGAAATCTCCAAGTAAATGAGATCAACTGAGGGAGTCAGTGCTTTAAAAAGAAAAGAACCAAGCCGGGCGTGGTGGCGCACGCTTGTAATCCCAGCATTCGGGAGGCTGAGACTGGAGAATCCGGGTTCACGGCCAGCCTCAGCTACCTAGTGAGGCACTCCACAACTTAGTGAGACTCGGTTTCAAAATAAAGAATAAAAAATAGGGCTGGGGGTGTAGCTCGGAGGTAGAATGCCCCTGAGTTCAATCCCCAGTACCGAAAAAAAAAAAAAAAAAAAAAGAAAGAAAAGAAAAGAACCATAGCAGGGTACAGTGGCACATCACTGTGATTCCAATACTTGGGAGGCTGACACAGGAGATCACGTAGTTCTAGGCCAGCCTCAGCAGTTTAGCAAGACCCTCAGCAACTTAGTGAGACCCTGTTTCAAAATAAAAAACAAAAAAAGCTGGGGATATAGCTCAGTAGAGCATCCCTGTGTTCAATTCCCAGTATCAAAAAAAAATTAATTAAAAATAAAAGAACCTGTAATCCCAGCATTCGGGAGGTTGAGACCGGAGGATCCGGGTTCGCGGCCAGCCTCAGCTAACTAGTGAGGCATTCTGCAACTTAGTGAAACTTGGTTTCAAAATAAAGAATAAAAAATAGGGCTGGGGGTATAGCTCGGAGGTAGAATGCTCCTGAGTTCAATCCCCAGTACCGCAAAAATAAAATAAAAGAACCACAACTGTGGGCTCTTATTGGCTCATAAATAAAGTCCAATTGCAACTCTATATCAAAATTAGTGTGTGTGTGTGTGGTACTGGGGATTGAAATTCTACCTCTGAACTATACCCCCAACCCTTTTGTTTTTATTTTGAAACAGGATCTTGCAAAGTTACAGCATGCTGTCCTCAAACCTGCGATCCTCCAGTCTCAGCCTCCCAAGTACTGGAATTACAGGAATGCACCATCATACCTGGCAAAATTAAGTTTTTGTAGTATAATCTCCTTTACAAAAACAAGATTTGTAGACTAATATATCTTTGCTATGGACTAAATGTTACTGCCACCCCAAAATTCACATGTAGAAATCCTAACCCCCGATGGGATGTCCTTGGGAGGGACCATTGGGAGGTAACCAGGCCATGAGGAGAGGGCTAATACCTTTATAAAAAGGACCTAGGAGCTCTCTGCTCGTGGCCCAAGAGGATGCCAGAAGAACGAGGCCATTTATAAACCAAGAAGCGGCCCTCATCAGACACCAGATCTATAAGAGCTTTGATCATAGACTCCCCTGTTTTGAGAACTGAGAAATAAGTGCTTGCTGTTTAAGCCACCAGTCTACAGCACATTCTACTACAGTAGCCCAAACAAACTAAGATCATATTCAAAGACCGCTGAAAAACTTTTCTCAAGGCAGTTCCCAAAACAGATTGGTGGGTAGGTATTGCTACCATCATTTCACAGAAGGGAAACTGAGGCTCAGATGGTTAATAAAATTACCTAAAATCATGTGAGCTTACAAAAGCAGAGCCCTTAACTCAAACCCAAGTTGAAGTCAGGTGTGGTGGCATATGCCTATAATCCTAGTACATAGGAGGCTGAGACAGGAAGATCACAGGTTCCAGACCAGCTGTAGCAACTTAGCAAGACCTCAGCAACCCAGGGAGAACACCACTGAGTTAAACCCCCAGTAACACACACACACACACACACACACACACAAACACACACACACACACATACACACAAGAGAGAGAGGGAGGAAGGGAAGGAGGATGCACGTAGGTTAAGATATTGCACTGGTGCTTTTTCTACTCTAACACTTCCTGCTACCACTTGCTTTCCCCTCTTTCAAACCAAGAATTATCATTTCTGAACTATTTGTGTGGACATATTTGAGCACTGGCATTTTGTGGCTGTGCTGAATAAGGGGGGTCTGTACCCACTCGACCAGAAGAGCTAATCAAGTTTATATATTTAGCTTCCAGGTAAGATGTCAATTCTTTTACCATGACAACCACCTCCACCATCACCACATTGATGAAACACCCACCAGATACCAGGCACTGTGCTAAGTGCTTTCCAAGGATTTTCTCAGGTTACTCTGACAGTGATGAGGAACTTTTACTACCCCTATCTTACAAATCAAGAAAGTGAGGCTTAAATCCATTAGCCTTGGCCAAGGTCACATAGCAAGTAGCCAGGTAGAGATTAAAGCCAGAACTATCTGATTCTAGACTCTGCATCACTGTTACTAGTTTTTAGAGACATCAATTGTAAGACAAGTATCATGGTCTTACATTACTTTCTTTCACAAAAATATTATGCCTTTGAATTTTTAGCTTTCAGAGATGAGTAAAATATGCTAGTTACTATCTCAAATCCTTTGTAGAACTAGGCCCAAAAATAAATAAATAACCAGGATCTCTTTTAAGAATTTGAATAGCAGGATATGTATGAGGTATGAGGATAGACGCCTCAATAAATTTTGCTGTAGCATGAAGAGCAATCTCATTTTCAAATGGTGAATCTTGGCTCGTGTATATATAGCATTACAATCTTCTAAGTAGGGTTTATGGTACACATCACTTTAAGGAATACTGGTACTTTAAGTGGATTTGAATAGCAAAAGCAGTCAAATATCAGTCACCATCACTAAGTGCATCATTTGAAAGCCTGGAATTCCTTTAGAAAATTCATTGGAAAAAAAAAGACTCAGAAAATGGCAATTTTCACTTACAGATCAAAGACAACCTGAACATTTAACTCATCACCATCTATAAGGATAAAGGCTTTTAAAAAGCTGTTTGTGCAAAAAAGAGCAAAAAAAAAAAAAAAAAGAATAAAAGATAATGAGAGATTTGAGAGTGTAGAGGTGAAGATCACTTTGGGGGTAGCCAGCCCCGGGGTGGGGGAGTGGGAGGTTGTCAAGATTTCATTTAGCAAATCTATGGCTTTGAGAAAGTTGTCTAAGCACTGTGAACTTATCTAGTCATCCATACAATTTGAATAATATTGGTGCCTATCTTATGGGGTTTATATACTTAATAAAGCACAGCTATGATGCTGTTGCTGATAATGCTGCTGCTGCTGCTGCTGCTGGTGATGATGATGATGATGATGAGGAGGAGGAGGAGGAGGAGGAGGAGGAGGAGGAGGAAGAGAAGAAGGGGAGGAGAAAGGACAATGACAATATGACAACAACCATGACCATGACTATGACCACTGCCCACTATGATGATCTGTCTGCTTCTATAAACAGGAAGATGTGTGGGTGGGAACACAGGCAAGTTGAAGCGGTAAAGAAAGAGCATTCTCCTCTGTTGCTTTCCTGCTTTTGTTCTTGCGGTAGGACTCTTATCCTCCTCTTGGAAACTCTGTACTATTGGTCTATGTCGAAACCTTGATCTCCCCTTGAAAGCCCCCATGTAGCTTCTGTTAACATAGAAAGAGCATGCTTCTCTGCCCAACTGGGGAAGGGCTAAGGAAGTCTTCAACCTTTTAGCTACCTCCAGAGCTAAACATCATCAGGAAATAAAAATCTAGATAGAAGGGGACTTTCCTCCCTGTATGTTATTATAGCCAGGCTTGGTTGGCAAATTTTCACAGCAGGACCCAAATACAAGGCCCAGTGATATTTGAGAGAGTTGCACTCATCACATAAACACTAGATCTTGCTGATCCATGCTGTTATCAGCTGGGGGTTGCGGGGATCTGTGGCCTGCAGGGGAGGGAATGAATATTTAGAAAGTGTCCACAGCACATCAGGCAGAGAACGGAGGCACTAGACAAGACTCTAGGTCATAAATCTATAATCCACATTTAGCTCACAACAATTCGAATGTAAGAAAATATAAAATCAGTAAGGAGACTCATGATCAACTAAGAATACCTAAAACTTTGCAATAACTAGTATATATATTCAGCACTAGCCACATCAGCCTTTCTGCTTTTATGGAGAATGCAGTAGGGCATTTTCATTTGTTCTTTGCCCTCTGAAACTTTGATAATTTTAGTCTATGAAATACACTGACAATAGACAGATAACAGGAAAAAAACATACAAATCTTATTATGTGCCCAAGAAGCAGCAGAGTCTGAGACTGAAAGAGGAACAAGATGGTTGAACCTTGCCCAGAGTTTGAGAAGGGCCAGGGGCTTGGAAGAAGGGAGGTTCTTTGGGCAGAACCATGCAAAGGTGGGCAGGAGGATGTGCACAGCATTCTACCAGGTAACTGCCACCGGTGGTGATCTCTTTCTGGGCCAGGTGTCATTTCCTCAAGCTCTTCTTCCAATTGAAAGATCTTTCCTAGGCAAAAAGAGTAGCAAAGCCTGGGCTTGCATCCACTGCTTTCTGATGGAGGTAGATGCAAATTTCCTCTTATAAAAGGGCAGCTTCTCAGAGCTATCTCTTTGTCTGCAGAGATCTGCAGTTTTTCTGAATAACCAATGTGAAATATGTCAAAGGGATCCATTGGGGTGGGACATTTTACTCTCCCACAATACAGAAGAGGAAATTTAAAAAAAAAAAAAAAAACAGCGAACGGGGAAGCTCCTTGAGGGCAGGGACTACCTGTGGCCTAGTAATCAATGTATCCTGAGCATCTAGCAAAGATGTAGGAGGTAGCAAGGGTGCAAACAAGCGCTATATAAATGCACAGATGCACCCTGATGTGGCTGTGATCAAAGCCCAAAGCCCTTGGTAGCTTTCACTGGTCTCCTTCCTTATCTCCTTCCTTATTCATCGAGGAGAAGGATAACCTTGTTGGTCATCCCCACCATTGAAGAGCATGAAAACACAAGTTCAAAACAAAATAATATTTTAAACATACATAGCATACCAGTTCATTAAAAATAGACTAGGGAGTATTTTACATTTAGACACTAGGGAGCATCATCACTTTGAAATGTCACATTTTACTTTAATTAGTATGCTCTAATGATCAGTATATGTCATTCTTATCTAATGAAAGTCTTGAGTGCATATGGAATCTGGGTCACAGACTCTCTGGGAGGAACACGGATGTACAAAGAACAAACAGAACACATGTGTTGATGTCAACTAGCTGACTTATCTATTAATGAAATTGCCAAAGCTGTGTGTTTTAAAGTCTGACAGTAAGTTTGTCCAACATACCCTGCATGCACAGCACAGTCATAGGATCTCTTTTTCATTTCTCAAGAAGGCCTAAGTCATTTTAGGGACCTGTGAAGTTTCCAATGATTTCTTTCAAGTCAACTCATAGGTATCACTCAGAACAGGCCCACCTGCTCGGAGGCATAATTTTAATAAAGACAACAATAGGTCTGCTTGCTCACAGGAAATTTATAAGGCTGTCTCTGCTTCCTTGCACCTATTGTAGCGCTTTATCCAAGTAAAAGTACTCACTTTGGAGCTTCAAAGACACTGATAATGGACTGCTCCTTTTCAAAGAAAAGTGTCAGTCCTGGGCTCTTTTTATTCAACAGTCAGAATATAAAAGGGCCAGCCTGATACAGACAAACACCTCTGGAGCTGCTTGTTGTGACAATATCAGATAAAGAAATTCTGTAGCCCAGAGGGATATTTGATACGCTCATTTGAATGTCAATGCCACGCTCTCTCCCAGCCACTCTCACCAAAGCAGGGAGAGCTCATCTCAAACCCAGCACAGACTATCACACTAGATGTGACCGCATGTTCTTTTTTATAGTTTCTGGGAAAAGAAAAGATCTAGGACCAATGTTCTTTGCTTTGTGTTTTATCCACTGGGTCAAAAATGGGGGTCATCTATAGCTTTATCAACTGCCTGACCCAAGGAGGAAATAAAGCTTTCTCAGGATTGTAATGGCAGTGTCACTTATCAAAAGTTACTAAGTTTTTAACCAGTTCCCAGCAAGTCTTTGGTTACCTCTGGCTTCCTTCCCTGGTAAATCTGCATCTCCACAATGATGCTAGTGCTAGTGGGCCCCACAGCGGGTTCTCATTTACTATGCAGGTTCCATGCAGATTAGCTCATTCATACACACCCGCGTGACCAAGTCCTCCTCAGGATCCAGGGCTTTCTGGGTACCTTCACAATTGCAAAGCAATTTCTCAGGAGGAGTCGAAGCTTCACTTGCTTTTCACAGAAATGGCTCATGGAGATATTATCTTAAAATGCTTTCTCTTGAAAAACTTTTTTTTTTTTAACTGAGAATTACATGCTGTGCTGAAATAGAATGGTAGTGAGTTCTGATTATATCTTTTTTCCCATTTTGGTTTCACTCTTAAGTATGGAAAATACCAGGTTATACTTCCAACTCCTTATTCTCCCTGAAAGTTCAGTCGGCTGAGTCCAAAGTAAGCTTTAGTATTAAACTTCCACCGTTCATCTTTTCTTCTCTGATATTGAAGAACAATGGGATTATGCATCATTTCATATTACAGATGTGCTTTTGAGAACTGTATGCAAAATGAATCAAGTCAATAGTGTGTTTAAATGTGAATATAATCACTGAATTGGGCAA
Organism: Graphiurus murinus; assembly: GCA_004027655.1. Classification (NCBI taxonomy): domain Eukaryota; kingdom Metazoa; phylum Chordata; class Mammalia; order Rodentia; family Gliridae; genus Graphiurus; species Graphiurus murinus. Next base: position 33,385 of record PVLC010009002.1, on the reverse strand, counting down.
AGATACCTGGATTCTACTTTGGACCTCTAACCTGCTGGGATCGCTTACCTCATCTTTCAAATGAGTGAGCTGCAGATGATCAGACTCATCTCTAAAATTCTTTTGGTGTGTTTCAATACTGTGTGGCCCACCAACGTGATGGGAACCCATGTAGCCATTAAAAACTGTCATTACAAAAATGACACAGAAAAAGGAACCATAGTAGTTAATAGCATTTAAATCTATTTAAAATGAAAACTTTTCCATGAATTACCTCTGAATTAACATTTTTTTCTTCGGGTTTTCTTAGATAATGACATAGTAAAAAGGGAAGATCAAAATATATCAGGAGTGACTGTTAACATTTCTAATTAGGCTGTCAGCCTTTAAATACCATATTTGGAGGTAAGGGGAGATTAGGTATTTAAAGCATGACCAAAAAGGAGAAAATATTTAACTCCTAAAGACTTTTTAAAAGGTATTTTTAAGCTTTGTCCCACCATCTTTCTTAAGATCAGTAAGCTATGCTTTATAATGCATTTCAAAATTGCATTTCTGTACACAACCCAGGGAATTCTTTTAATGTGAGCAAATTTCATATTTGTTTCTCAACTCTATCTGTTGCCCTTCACTTCCCACAAGTGATAAAACTAATGGCACCCTAACCAGTAGGGAAGATACAGATTTGATGGGGAAGATCACAACTGTTTTGTAAATGACAATACATGATGTCAATAATTCATTTTTATTTTTAAAATATATATTTTGCTAATAGAAGTCATCTAACCAATTAACAGGGGAAAATCAGATAGTGACATAGCCTTTGGGAGGAAGCAGTCATGAGCCTATTTGGTTCCAGTTTCTAATGTTCCCACATTGTGCATGTAGGTGTTCTGGTTAGATCTTACATGTCCCCTGTCACGGGAAAACGTAATTCTGTAGGGTTCTTAGCTTACGTGGCAGAAAAGAATTTCAGCATGCGCTGGTCAGAGAAAAAGGCAGAGGTTTTATTTAGGAAAGTGAGGGACTCAAGGGAGAAGGCAGGCTACCTCAAGAAGGGGGAGAACATCCGGGCAAGAGAGTCTTGGCAGCTTTTTCTGTTCTGTTATAGAACCCCCATGAGAGGGTGGTTGGGGTCGAACAGTGGAGGTCTGGACTTCCTCAGGTTCCCCAGCATCCATGGGTGGTGGCTAGCTGGTGTCTGACCTTTGTCCTCCTCATGGATCCTTTACTAAGCATCTCAGGAATCTCAGGTGGGGAGAGAGGCCATTGTGATTAAGGCAGTGGGCTCACTGAGGCTTCGGCCGAGACCCTGAACACATCTTTTAGGGTGGAATTAAACTCTCCAGATTTTAAAACTATATGTTCCTTCCTTTCCAGTTTGTCTCCTTTCTGCCTACTATGTTATTTCTTCTACCCTACCTCATCTCCCAAAAGCCCATGTATGGAAGGGTTGGTCCCCAGCCCGCAGGGCTATTGGGAGGTGGTGGAACCTTAGGCAGGAGGGCCTAATTGGAGGAAGTTAGGTCATCCGGGCATACCCAGAAAAGGACATCAGGAGCTCACCCCTCTCCTCCTTCTCTGTGTCCTGGCCACCATGAGGTGATCAGCTTTGCTTGACCATGTGCTCCCCACCATGATGTTCTACCCACCATGATGTTCTACCCACCATAGGCCCAAAGTGATAGGGACCAAGCAACCTCTGAATCTGTGAGCCAAAGTAAATTTTTCCTCCTTAAAAGTTGATTTCCTCAGGTGTTCTGTCATAGTAATGGAATGGCACATAATACAGAAAGTACATGCCTATTATGGATATGCTGTGTTTATTGATTGATTTTGAGAGACAGATGCTTACCCAATGGAAAACCACTGCTATTTGGCATTTCTTTTCTCTGGTGCTGCAGAGAAAAGATCATTCATGAGCCTTTTACTAGCCCTTAGTCTTTTCAGTATTTAACATTCAGATATGGCATGAAAACTATTACCTAAAAAGAATTTCCATGGACTTTTATTTGGTGTTTTAAAAGAGAAATTGCATTCTGTTCTAAGTAGTATAGTATTGTTAGTGTAGGCAATCATTGTAATGCTAATGATAATATATGAATTGCCTCTTCTTTTACCAATGTACTTTTTTACAGCTTTATGGAGATATATTTTACATACCATAAAATTAACCATTTAAGTTATATACAATTCATTAGTTTTTAGTATAATCACAGAGTTCTGCAAACAACAACACAATTTTATAACATTTTCATCATCCCCAAAAGAAACCCCATATCTACTGGTAGTTTACTCCCCATTTTCTCCCAACCCCTCCAGCCCTACTCATCCACTGATCTCCTGTATGCATGCATTTGCATTTTCTGGACGTGTCCCACAAATAAGATTATATAGCATGTATCATTGGTGACTGGCTTCTTTTTTTCTTCTACTATAAAATGTTTTCAAGGTTCATTCATGCATTCTTTTTTATCTGAATATTTCATTGTAAGGATATTCCACTTTTATTTATCCATTATATGTACAGAAACATTTGAATTGTTTCACTATTTGTTTATAATGTATAATGCTGCTACAAACATTCATGTACAAGTTTTTGTGTAGATATATATCTTCTTAACTTTCCTGGGTATATATCTAAAAAAGAGTAGAATTGCTGGGTTATATGGCCACTACATTTAACATATTGGGGAACTGACAAACTGTTTTCCAAACTTCTTGTACCACTTTACAATTCCATCAAAATATATGAGATTTCCAATGTCTCTGTATTATTATCAATACTTATCTTTTTATTCTAGTGTATGTAAAATAGTATCTCATTGTGGTTTTGATATAATTTCCTTAATGATAAGTAAGGTTGAACATCTTCATGTATTTACTGACTATATATCTTCTTTGGAAAAATACTTATTCAGCTCTTTTGCCTACTTTTGAATTAGGTTGTCTTTTTATTATTGAGTTCTAAGAGTTGTATTTATATACTAGATACAGGTCCCTCTTCAGAGGTATGATTTTCACCCATCTTTGGGTCATCTTTTCCCTGTCTAGGTGATGTATCATTTAACATACAAAAGTTTTAAGTTTTGATGAAATCCAAATTACTATTTTTTTTAACTTTATGGATCAGAAAACTGTCACCTGTGCTTTTGCTTCTGTACCTAAAAGACCTAATCAACATATGACAAAGATTCATTCCTATGTTTGTTCGACATAGTGAGTGTTTGCATGTAGGTTATATATACTGTGTGGTAGAGATTCAAATTCATTATTTCCCATGTAGATTTCTAGTTGTCCCCAGCAACACTTGTTGAAAAGACTGATGTTTCCTCCACTGAATCATCTTGGCACACTTGTCAAAGTCAAATGACCATAAAAGTGAGGGTTTCTTTCTGGATTCTCAGTTCCATTCTGTTGATCTATTCTCATGTGAGTACCATGCAGTTTTGATATCGGCTTTGTAGTAAGTTTTAAAATCACTAAGTAGTTATCCTTCAAGTCTGTTCTTTTTCAAAAGTGTTGAGCTATTCTGGGTCTATTGTAGCTCCATATGTACTTTAGGATAAGCTTATCAATTTATAGGGAAAAAACACTTGGGTTTTTAAAGATATTGTATGAGTTTGTCAATAATTTTGGACAGTATTCCAATATTAACAATTTTAGATTTTCAGATACATAAATATGGGATATCTATTCATTTATTTACTCTTTGCTATTTTTCAGCAATGTTTTATTATTTTCAGTGCACCAGTTTTGCACTTCTTGTTTATTCCTAAGTATCTTATTCTTTTTGCTGCTATTACAAATGAGATTGTTTTCTTAATTTCATTGTCAGATTGTTCATTGCTAGTGTATACAAATGAAATTGATTTTTGTACGTTGATCTTGTATCTTGCCACATTGCTAAACTCCTTTATTAGTTCTAATCGTTTTTTGTTTGTTTGTTTGTTTTAGTGGAATCTGCCCATGTGCTTTTAACTTCTAAATTATTTTGTTCCCTACCTAAACATCAGTGTATGCTACTATTGTACCATAATAATTAATTAAATCCTGCAACAATAATTAATTAAATCCTGTCTGTTCCCAGTTTCCATCCAGTCCTTTCGGTTAACCCCTCAAGCTGACAACCACTCTCCACAGGAAAGAAGAAAACAGAATGTAAACAGAAAAAAAAATTACTTCTTTCTTAATTCTTTCTATGTCTAGTGGTTAGTAAAATCATTCAAAGTAGTAAAATGAAACATATGCCACACTACTAAAACTCTTCCACCTCACATTACCTTGCTGAAATGAAGTCAAGCAAAACATAACCAAAAGTGGATTTTGACATTTCATATTTTGTTGAATACTGTTAGGGCACTGGCAATCACTGTCTCTTACACACAAATTAACAGCCTACCATCTGTCAAGTGTTGGGATAATCACAGGGTTTAGTGCACAATATGGTTATTAGAATATGACCTGACAAAAAGGAAAGAACACAACCTAATTTGGACTATAAAATCTATGATCTCACTTGCAAATGACAGTTTGACAAGCTATTATTCTGCATTTGGGCTTCCACAGTAAAAGCAGTTTTATGCAGATGTAATTCTACTAGTTATACAGGCAACAGCCTGTGGAAGATTGCTTTAAACTACACAATCTGCTTGGTCATACAATATTTTTAAACTAATTGTTAGACAAATATTTACACACAAGTAAGTGAGAATGTAATGATGTGTGCCTTCACATTCCTAAGTGAAGCACCAGTTTTTAGGCAAAAATGTCTTTGTGATATTGCTGCCAGCGGTTCCAGAGGATTCTTCAGGGTATACGCAAAGAGATGATTGTAGGAACTTATTAAAACTATTCACGTGGACATACATCAAAGTCAAGAAGTTGACAGTTTTGAAAAGTGTAATATATGAAATACTTGGGCATGGAATTTCCCTCATCCCAACAGTGACATCTGCTAATAAGGAGCGTTAATACTGTCTACTTTATTTGTCCTAATGCCTCATGGATTCTCTCTTTAGATGCATTCCTCTGTAGTGCCTTCTATTTTCACCCAGGGGGAGGAAAACCTCCTTACTGACAGCTGCCTCTAATAAAGATGATTCCAACAAATTCTTCTCTATCCATTACAGAGAGAACACAGAGTACCAAGTTCTTTTGGTTATTGTTTTCTGCCTCTCGAAACCCTGCAGAAATGCATGGTGTTCCTAAAGGTTATTTAAGGGTACACCTATTGTGTCTGAAGTTTCAAGGCAAAATGTTCTGTCGAGGTGACAAAACAAAACAGATTTTTTAATGTTAGCAATTATATTCCTGGGGAGCTTAAGTGTGATAATAGCTATATAATACATTAAGTCACTCAGACTGCAAATTATATTGCTTTGTTTTAGACCACATATCATTCCCATTACTTTCACACTTGTTTCCTTTCTTGGGAGGAAATAATGATGTATTTTTCCATCATGTTAGCGAAATATAAGGTAAGTCAAAGGGCCAAGGCCCTTCTGCAAAGGATCTTGGCATCCAAGTTTAATATGCTACAATATGAATTTTAAGAACAGTGCATGATGAATTGTCAGCTTGCACAATATCTCTAAAATTTCGAATACTAAAACCTTCATGAATAGTCTGTGAAAATAATTTAAAAAAATATTTTGATCAAGATCTGTAGAAGCCTAGCATGCACAAGGCCCTGGGATTTCATTCCTAGCCCCTGCCTCCCCCCCAAACACACACACACACACACACAATTATAGAAGACTTTCAAATAAATGACAATATACAATAATACTTATATCCATAGGCTTAGAATGATATCTCCGTAGCAGCAATCCCATGTACAAATATAATATGAGATCTGGGTACAGAAAAAAAATCAGTCATTTACTGGGAAACCAGTTCCTTTTTTAACTCTTGGAAATATAAACAAATTCTGATTTCTTTCTAGCTACATTTGCCTTTACTACTGGCTATTAAATTATTCATGATAATTTTTTAACATGAAGGCTATGTATCATGAATGTTTCTTCAAAAATGAACAAAATAATTTCCTCTGAAATCCTTTTTCCTCAGAAAGCATTTTCCTCAGGTTCATAAATCTAGTTAAGTATAAACATTAAATAAGGCAAAGAGACAGCAAAAGAAAGAAGGGAGAAAAGTAGAAGGAAAAAACATATGCCCAAGACACAAAACTGAAAGAAAATTAACCAATGATTTATGTAGTAAGACTATTAATGATTTATTTTCTTTCAATTTTTATTAGTTTTCTAAATAAACACATTTTTAATGAAAAAGAAATTTTGTATGTACTTTTTCTTCTATATTATATTTAGAGGGATAATTTACATGCAGTAAAATATACAAATCTTAAGTATATAGCTCTATGATATCTTCATATGTATAATCTCAAGGACCTTTTACCCAAAATAATTTGGGTAAAATTTTTTTTCCAGAAAATTCCCCCATGATTTTTTTCCCTAGGGAATAGTTTCCTATCCCCAAATTTTTCTGGCTTCTATTATCATTGAGTCATTTTGCGAGTTCTTGAGCTTTATTTAAATGGAATCACACAGCCGGGCATGGTGGCGCACACTTGTAATCCCAGCATTCGGGAGGCTGAGACCAGAGGATCTGGGTTCGCGGCCAGTCTCAGCTACCTAGTGAGGCACTCCACAACTTAGTGAGACCCTGTTTTAAAATAAATAATAAAAAAATAGGGCTGGGGATGTAGCTCAGAGGTAGAATGCCCCTGAGTTCAATCCCTAGTACCACAAAATAAAAATAAATGGAATCACACAGTGTGTATTCTTTTACTTGAGGCTTCTTCTGTCAACACTGTGTTCAAGAAGCATCCATACCATCATATACACCCCTTTTTTCTCTTTATTCTGAATAGTATCCCATCATAAAATCATACTACAATTTGTTTACAAACTGTCCATTGATAAACACTTAATTTTCTTTCTTTCTCGCTTTTATTTTTTATATTTATTTATTTATTTATTTATTTAATTTATTTATTTAGTGTGTGTGCATGTGTGTGTGTGTGTGTGTGTGTGTGTGTGTGTGTGTGTGTGTGACAGGGGATTGAACCCAGGGGCATTTAATCTCTGAGCTACACCTTCAGCCCTTTTGAGAGTCTCCATACTTTCTGAGGCTTGCTACTTGTGATTCTCCTGTCTTAGTCTCCCAAGTACTGGAATTAAAGACATGTGACACCACACCAGGCTAACACTTCATTTTCTTAAGATATTTTCTATTATGAATAAAGCTGCGATGAAGATCCATGTACAGGTCTTTTTCAACAGAATACACAGTAATTTCTTTTATATTAATGTTTACAAAAGGAACATATGAAAAAAGCTGCGATGAAGATCTACGTACATGTCTTTTTCAACAGAATACACATTTGTGGCAGAGTGGTAGATGAAATTACAATGGTAGACATTTAAAATGTAGTCCCATTGTAAAACAGTTTCTAATTTTTGTGTGTGTGTATGTGTGTGGTATTAGAGATTGAGCCCAGGGACATTCTACCTCTGAGTTACATGCCTGACCCTTTTTATTTTTTATTTTGAAACAGGGTCTTGCTAAGTTACTGAGGGTCTCACTAAGTTGCTGAGGCTGGCAAACTTGCAATCCTCCTGTCTCAGGCTCCCAAGTACTGGGATTACAGGTGTACATGACCACGCCCTACTTATTTTTATTTTTTTTAAACCTAAGCTGGAAGAGACAGAGAAATTTTGAAAGTCTTTCAAATGTTTGGCATTGCACCAGGCAGGGCATAAAATGGTGAATGAATCAGACTCCCCCTGGATTCAAGGAACTTTCTAATGGTCAGTGAAGAAAGAGAGACAAAGAACAAGTTACTACATTATGCTAAATGCAAGGTAAAGCAGAGCCCTTTTACAGTACTGCTCAACAGGGGTGATACTGCCCCCTCAAGGGATCTGGGGGGAAGGTCGAGCAGCTGCCTCATTAATGGGGAGGGTAACTAGTCTTTTAAAAGGCAGCAATGATCTAGATGTTCTGCAATGCACAGGACAGACCTATGTGATGAAAAATGACCCCCGTCTCTCATGACTTTCAAATGTCCCACCAGGCATTCACCAAAAAAAAAAAAAAAAAAAAAAAAAATCATGATTACATTTTACATAACAGCCCAGTGTATTTTTTTATATTTTTTTTATTATTTTTCAGCATGGATTTTTATACGTTTCTTGAGTACAACAGAGCTCAGTGTATTTTTTTTACATATTTTTAATTTTCACTGAATCTTTCAGAAATGCAACTAGTATACAAACTGAAGGAACAATGTACTTAGTTTCATTCCACATTTTACCAATCGTTCAATACATCACATCACCGAGAGCAGTAGGGCTTCTAGTACTCGGTCTACCAACAGAGCTCCACTGCGTCCATCTGTGTTCACCCATCACATGCAGATATGTAAGAGAGAAATAAGCTCAGCACCCAGTATTGTTCAAGTTGGATGTGGCACCTGCCATTCAGGGATGTAACCACTTGCATTCATGGGGAATGCTTTTATTGTCATATACTAAAAAAAAAAATTCTATAGCAATGATAAGGAATCTCTACTGTGAAAAATTACTGATTAAAATTATTTTGAATTTGCTTCTTGTTTTTCAATCTTACAGTGAAATGGTCCCTAAAGGTCTTCCACACCACTTCTTCATTGCTTTTTCTATTACTATTTCTTTTTCCAATCCATCCCCTATTCTCATGGCCCACTGAGGGGCTCTCTAAGAACTGGAGACCAAGCGTATGCTTCTACTAGAGGGAAGATTTCAAGATTAGAGGTGTCCCTCTTGTGATTCTTCAATTCCACTTGGAGCCTTATCATAACACAGGGAATTATTTTGTAGCTACCTTTATAAATAAGTCCAAGTCATTTCCAGGACAGGCACATTTGCTGCTGTTCTCTACCTCAAACAGCATTATTCATCTCAGCATGTCAGCCGTACTTCGACCAAGATAATTTTCCTCTTTTTCTCATCATGCATGTTACTATTTATCCTAGGACTGGCTTTTATCCTAGCGCTCCTCAGTCCTCTCTTCTTTCATTCCCTATATTCCTTGCACAGAATGCCTTCTGATATCTTTTTTTAAAATCCAATTTTATTCTTATCAAGTAGATATATGCACCTAATTCATTATATCTTCACGTGTAGCTGTGCCTGAGAATTTATATATCACACTAAATTTATTACAAATTACTTCCCTTTCTTTGTCCTTTATATCATAGATCAATGATTATACTACGTTAAAAAAAACTACATGGGTTAGCAGGTTATAGTATCTACAAATTTTATTTGATGATAATGAATAAGACATACAATTTTTTTGTAAAAAAGAAGACATTTAGCCGGGTGTGGTGGCGCACACTTGTAATCCCAGCATTCATTTGGGAGGCTGAGACTGGAGGATCCGGGTTCGCCGCCAGCCTCAGCTACCTAGTGAGGCACTCCGCAACTCAGTGAGAGCCTGTTTCAAAATAAAGAATAAAAAATAGGGCTGGGGGTATAGCTTGGAGGTAGAATGCCCCTGAGTTCAAACCTCAGTACCGCAAAAAAAAAAAAAAAGACATTTTACCATATGGGATTAAACAGTTGAGTCTAGTCTGGGACAAAGATTCTTTTAGCTAAAATTTAAAGAATGGGTAAGAGTCAGCTAAGTGCAGGGGAGAGGACGAATGGAGGACAGGAGGCAGGGTCTCTGTCAGCAGGAAGCAAGAGCTCAACCTGGAGGAAGGGCTGCCCAAAGCCAGTGAGTGAAACTGAAAGCCAAGAGCTGGGTTCTACTGATCAAGGCTAACTCTTAAATTTTAACAGATTCAAGTTCTGTTTTGTTTTGTATTGGGGATTGAACCTGGGGGCAGTCTACCTTTAAGCCACACCCCTAGCCTTTTTTTGGTTTTAATTTTTTATTTTGAAACAGTGTCTTGCTAATTTACTAAGTTGCTAAATTACTAAGGCTGACCTCAAAACTATGATTCTCCTGTCTCAGCCTCCCAATTCAGCACCACCATACCCTGCTAAAGTTTAACTTCTTAAGACCCATGTATTCTTTGACTCTGTTCCCATGGTTAGGAAATTTCAGGTATTCTATTCCGTTCACGACTGCCCATAGCCCTGTCCCCTCCCTCCTAATCAACTGGCAGCCTAAAAATTAAATACAGGGCATTTTCTAGGAAGAAAAAGAAAATCACCAGACTCTTCCGTGTTAGATCCCTCTAGCCAAGCACACTTGGATATTCATGAAAGCCATTTCTCACCCAGCCCAAGGAACCTCCTAGCGTGATAGGACCATTTACACTAAATGAGCCGAGCATATTACTAGAGTAACAATTGACATTAAGAAGTGTCTTACAACTGCCAGGGGCAGTATCAAGGAGAATCCTTGGATGACAGATGACATGACAATGTGGATGGAAGCAGAACCATCAGGATCAGAAGGGCAGGGAATTGCCTCTGCTACAACAATTTTAAAATACATAAAGAAAATCACTTTTAAAGGAAAGCTTTGAAAAGCAGGGGAATTTGGTTATTTGTCCCTCCGCCTGCAGCTGCCTTCTGGTGTTAGTCCCGCAATGCGTTTGCTTCCCCATAATATTCTCCGCACTAACAAGATCAGAGGAAATGATTTATTCCACCCCCTCTCCTGCTACTTCTGAGCAGCAGTGGGTGTCCTTGGGGACGCGGGATTCTGAATTGCTCCCGGCCATCTGATATTGCAGCTTTGCTGCCTTCCCGAGAATGAGCCAGAAAAATCAAAATAATTACATTAATGTTGGGAATCAAAGTTTATTGACTCTCCCTTGAGGTGGGAAACCAAAAAGCTGGTTACCAAAGTTGCAGCTTATTTAATAATACCGCTGCCTCCTCCCTACTCTTGTCAAAATAGCTTCAGAAAGCATTTTCAAAGCAAGCCACCTCTCCCTGCTCCAATTCAAGAGCTTATCTATCCCGTTTTAAATAAAAGCCAGCACACATCACCTCGCCTTCCACATCCAGATCTCCTCAAAGGGAGGACCCGACGGGCCCTCTCCCCCTGCCAAACTAATGCCGAAGGCAATACTCGAGAGCAGCGTCCCTGTCGTCAATTCTGTTCCCTTCTGGAAGGTTCTGCCTCACTGAATATTCTTCTACGCCAACAAGCATCACCTGCCTCCCCAAGGTGGCAATCTGGCTGCTAATGAAGCCGGCACAGCTGGCTTCTTTCACATTCCAGGGCTTCTTTGCAACTCCCAAGTGAGGAGGAACTTGTGAGCTCACCCACTTCACAGAGGAGCCGACAGACACAGACTGGGTGCTGCTAATCTTTGCACTTTTCACAGGACTTGGGTACACGCCCTAGTAAACAAAAGGTGTTCAATACAAGATTTTAAGCCAGGTGTGGTGGCACAACACACCTGTAATCCCAGTACTTGGGAGGCTGAGATAGGAGGATTGCAGGTTCAATGCTGACCTCTGCAACTTAGCAAGGCCCTCAGAAAATTAGTGAAACCCTGTTTCAAAATAAAAAATTAATAGGGCTGGGGATGTAGCTTGATGGTAGAATGCCCCTGGGCTCAGTCCTTAGTAATGCATACATGCAGATTTTAACTGACTGAATTATCCTGGAATAGGTACTAAGTTTATGGAGGCGGTATTGTTTTGTTCTGTTGTTTTTTATTAAACTGAATCAAATGGAACTGAGTAAGCAAAGGCTGGCCTCCTCCGTGCCTGGCCGCCTCCTGTCCTCCCGCCTCCCTCCTCCTTCTCTTTCCTGTTTATTATGAACATCTGCAAACAAAATGAGAGACAAGTAGGTGAACCTGCAAGTGAGGGACAATAGAAGAAATGGCAGAGAGGAGACATACCAGGAGGACAGGGGAAAGTGTGAGTTAATATGGAAGCTGGTGGCAAAGCTATCACCCTCCCCAGCCAGGCCCGTTAGACCCAAATGTCTGAAGGATTTACAAGTCTTTACCCTGAGCACTGTTAGCTTTCCTACCTGTGAATAGTTTAAATAAAAAAAGACATCTACTGATAAAATAGTGAAGGCCCCATCAGGACCCCGAAGATGACTAAAACATCATGTGATACCAGACTGAGGTCATCCTCACAGACCTCCTCCTGCCCAATCCTCACAAAAGACTCCTGTAAAAAACAAAAGCCATAGCTGTGCATGGTAGCCCACACCCAGGACTGGGAGGCTGAGATAGGAGTACCACAGGTTCTCTGCCAGCCTCAGCAACTTAGTGAAGCCCTATTTCAAAATAAAATATAAAATAGGGCTGGGAGTATAGCTCAGAGGTAGATGGCTCTGGGTTCAATATCCAATACCCTCCCCCCCCCAAAAAAAAAGGAGGAGGAGGAGGAGGAGGAGAAGGAGGAGGAGGAGAAGGGCCCTGAACCACAAAATGTGTCTCTCACTCTGGAGATGTCCCATGTTCTCCCTTAAATGTGTATTTCTTGTTTTTCTAAATAAATCTCCACCTATGTCTCTGACTGGCTCATGCTGAAATTCTTTTCTGTCATGTAAGCCAAAGGTCCTGAGTTGTGTCCCTTTTTCTCCCCCACCAGGAACTCCTGTGGACTCTTCGTGGAACCAAGCCCCCACCATGACATAAGCACCCCCAAGTTCAACAATGATCAAGATTGTCCCCCATTTGCTTCATTTACCTCCATATATATATTATATATAAAATACATATTTATTTTATATATAAAATGTATATATAATATATATACATTATATATTACTTATATATATAAAAATATTTTGTTTTTTGGTTGAAATGTCTTCAAGCAAGACCAAGACACCATGCCATCCATCCCTGCCTTCTCCAAACGTTAAGCTGTGGTGAAGATTTAGTGTGGCAGACCTCGTGCTGCTATCCTCAGAAAAGTTTGTTTAAAGTTGACTTCTGGCTGCCATCTGGGCACCTGGATTTTAGAAGGGTTTCCAACCCTCCCAGAACTGGCAAGAGTGGTTCTCTGTGCCTTAACTATTTGCTCAAATAATGTGGCTTATGCTCAATGCCTGCTATCCTTCTGAGAGCCTACAATTTTGGTGTGACCAACACCGTACAAAACCCTGTGTGCTGAGGCTCTCCTGAGCACCCCTGCCAGGCAACAATCCACCTGGGTTGTGACAACTCGGTCCTGAAGGGATCGGGTATGTCCCGAGTGACTGCAGCGAAAGGACTCCTGGAACCTAGCACCTGGTTTCCTCAGAACTTCACCCCCTGTACCTGCTCCCTTTGATGATTTTGCTTTGTATCTTTCAGCTACAATAAATCACTGCCATGAGCACAATTACATGCTGAGTCCGGTGACTATTCCCAGCCAGTCACTGAACCTCAGACGGTCTTAGGACCCCTGGTGCAAACACCTGCCACTCTGTAAGTCTACTTAAACCTCATGTTTTCACTGAACTATCAATGACCTTGGGGAGATTCCAAACAAGAGGAAGCCCCTGTTACCTCTCTCATACCACCCTGAACTTCTTACCATTCATCAAAAATGCCCCTAAGGAACACTGAAGTCATTCATAGGATCTCTCTCTCTGCCTGAGGACGTAAGCTCCCTGAGGAACCTAGGGAACACAGGAACATCTATGTGGCTCACCACGTATCCCTGGCAATGAGAAATGAGGACTTGATTTTTTTTTTTAATTTTTGTTTTTGGTGATTCTAGAGATTGAACACAGAGATTTTCTACCACTTGAGCTACACCCCCAGACCTTTTTATTTTTATTTTGTAACAGGGTCTGGCCAGATCACCACAGTTTGCCTCAAACTGGCACTCTTCCTGTCTCAGTCTCCAAGTACTGAGATTACAGTTGAAGGGATGAATTTAAATAGATCCAAGAAAGCCATGTCCTTCTTGTAACTGTTATCTGAGAGGTACGATTTGTATCATTTCCCTCATTCATTGATAAACACCACACACTCGGTGCATAATCCTTACTATCTCCCAGTTTGGTTTAATATGTACTTTAAAGAAATCATTGTATAACTAGCAATGGCATGCCAATATTTTATCTTCCAGGAAAATAAAGCGCAAAACTGCACTTCCTTTTGACACTGGTGACTAATACAGCTATTTACAACTCATCGTAGGATCCTCTTCCCATAGTATTGTCCTCCAGAACTTCTCCGACAAGTGTAGACTCTTTTTTGCCCACTACAACTTGAGAAGCTCTGTTTTAGGTCAGATAAAAGTGGAAGGGAAACTGAAAGTGAGAAAATTACACAGATATGACTCTTCAGCTGAATTTTACAAACTAAAATGTAAAAGAAATTATGCTAAGCACATGCGACTATTGAAACGCCATATGACAACAGATAGAATAAACATATATTCCTTTAAAGAAAAGAAGTAAGCTGTCCATATGCTGCAAGGGATATGCCTATATATACACAGACTGTCTTGTGCATTTAATTTGTGTTCAGAAATGGGTCAAGTTGACTTTTTTTTATGACAGATAAAAATAAAATGTGACGGGATACCCTTGAAAGGGAACTAGCAAGATTTTTAAACATTGTAGACTGACTATTCTCATTTCCTATAGTCCAGCAAATTCATTCCAAGGTGTATATGAATACACAAGAAAAACTTTGGCATGTGTTTGAAAGTCTACCATCAAAAGGCCACCAGAAACACACTGGTAGTCAAAGTTAAGTGAGTCTGTTTACTGTGGCAAAAGAAAAGGCAGTCCAGCTGGGTGGGACCCCAGTGCTTGGGAGGCTGAGACTGGAGAATCACAGATTTGAGGCCTGTCTCTACAGCTTAGTAAAACTCTGTTTCAAAAGAAAAAATAAAAAGGGTTCACCAACCCTCTTACAAAGCCATTTTCCAAATAACATCTCTCCTTTGTTTCTAAGATATGGCCACTTTCATAAATGTTATCCATTTATTATGGCACCAAATATTCATAAAGAACCTACCCCTTGCCAGGTAGAATGCCTCTGAATTCTATTCCCTGTACCAAGGAGAGAGACAGATGACAGACAGACAGACAGGCCCAGAGGAACCTTGGGAACATCATAGGAAGGAGGAACTATCAGAGGCTTCTGCCAGGGCTTGAGGGCTGAGGCGGACTGGCGGTGGCTGGAAGTGGCACCCACTCCAAGAAAGGCAAGGGTGGGAGGAAGGTCACTGAATGGCTGTCATGTGCTGCTTGGGGCAGTGCCCTGTTTTTCTTTCTCACATATATACCAGGAAATGTGTACAAGAGATTGTATAGTCGCACTATTCACAGCAGAAGAAGAAGAAAAAAAGAAAAAAATATAAACAAAGCAATGCCCATCAATGGGAGTATATTCAAAACTCAAAATTTAAAAAGGGGCCCAGGGGATGACAAACATGAGGTTAGTTGTTAGTTACTCTTAAGAGGAAGCAGAGAAGCCAGGTGTGGTGGTGCACACTAGTAATTCCAGTACTTGGGAGGCTGAGACAAGAGGATCACAGGTTCAAGGCCAACCTCAGCAACTTAGCAAGGCCCTCAGCAACTTAGACCCTGTTTCAAAATAAAAAATAAAATAGGGTTGGGGATGTAGCTCAGAGGTAGAATTCCCCTGAGTTCAATTCCCAGTATGGCTAAATAAATAAATAGGAGACAGAGATGGAATAAGAAGAAGCACATGTTTGGTGATATTTAGTTATGAGGCTTATGACTGTTATGTTACAAATAAATAAACAAACAGAATATGCCCTGGATGACAAAGGATTGTAATTAGTCTCTCTGTGATCTGAGATTCCAATTGTTTTAAAACAAAAAATATTAATAACCACTTTTACCTACATTTCCTTCTCACCTGTATTCTGTCTTCTCCACTTAGCCAGGACAACACAAGGTGTCAGCTGTGTTTATACAGAAGCTACAATAAACAGGACTTTTTATTGAATGCAAATGTCACCATGAAATAGAATAAACTATTGACTCTGTGCAACCTCTCATCAACAGAACCATTAATATGTCCAGCGAGGCACAGGATTCATGATAGGCGTGCACCTTTTGGAGGGCTTCCTGCAACACAACTAGCTTCCATAATTGGTAACCAAATAAAACCACAGACAATCAGGAAAGGAACACAACCCTTTTCAGGAAACTATAAATTAAAGGGAACTATCTAAATGCATAATGCTTCTTCACACAGACATTTTGTCTCTGGCTCTTTAATGAGAGCAGTCCTTGCTACCTACCCCACAGTACAACTACAGCTTCATCTCTAACAGAAAGACCAGGACACCTGGCACAGTCCTCACACACTCTCCTTTTCGAAATCACTAACTCTTTAGAAATGCCTTTATAGTCAAAGACATTGATTTTAAGAAAATTTTTACATAATAACACCACCAAGTCCAAGTTCACTGCATTAGTAGGGTCTTCAAGAACCTAAGGAACCTAAAGAACGAATGTTTCTCAGCAAATGAGAACACAAAGTCAGATGGTCCTTATTTGTAAAAAGCTCTATAAACTATGTCAGGGAGGGGAATCACACTGCCAGACACCATAAAACAACATATAATTAAACTCCAGCACTCCATTAGTCAACCCAGGGACAAGGCCTTCTCGGCAACTGCAAGGAAGGTTGGATGATTTACAAGAAGCAGACTGGGAAAAGTCCCAGGGCACTTCACCAACATCCAGCATTGCTGCCTTTTTTCTTTTTCTTTTTCTTTTTTTACACAAGTGCAATTCCCCAGAACTATTACCACTAAAGTAGTGATGTGGCTGGAAAGGTTCTTCTAACAAATATTTAATTTCTCTCTGGCTTTGATCCAGCCCCTAGTTGTAGTTTAGATTAATAAATAATTCAAAAATAACTGTGTCTCTTCTCATATGACCTGTATAATGCTTTTTGAGACAAATAAGACTAACATTTTCTATTTGGTCTTCATGGAGGTTGGCTTTTAGTTTCGCTTTGTTTTTGCAGTAGTGGGGATTGAACCTGGGGGGTTCTAGCTCTGAGCTAGACCTTCAGCCCTATTATTGTTTTTATTTTGAAATAGGGTCTGGCAAAGTTTTCAGGTGTGGGTCTCAAACCTGTAATCCTCTTGCCTTAGCCTCCCACCTGGGATTACAGGTGTGTAGCATCGTGCCTAGCCTTCATGGAGCTTTTGATCCATTAAAGGTCACTGAGGAAGTTAGATTGCTTCATTGATGAAAACTGGCAGAATCTAGGTATGGAGGCACATGCCTGAAATTCCAGTACTTAGGAGGCTGAGACAGGATCATCACAGGTTTGACGCTTGAAGTAATTTAGTGAGACCTGTTTCAAAATAAAAAATAAAACAGGGCTAGGGATATAGTTCAGAGGTAGAATACCCCTGGATTCAATCCCTAGTAATACACACACACACACACACAGAGAGAGAGAGAGAGAGAGAGAGAGAGAGAGAGAGAGAGAGAGAGAGAACAAGGCAGAACATGTCAGGTTTATATTGGAGAACATCTATGCATAGAAGAAAAATTATGAAAAGGTTCCCCTCCCTGCAGAAACAAAGTCTCACCACACACACTGGCCAGTAGTGTACCGTCTATTTCAACCTCACCTACACCCTCAGAAACGCCTTTCTTCAAAGGCACAGAAGACTCAACGATAGAGGTGGTGTGGATACCTATGTCTTTTTCTTTTTTCTTTTCTTACTGAAGTGGTATTTTCACTTCCCAATTCTCATTAAATAACTCCATCAGATGAATACCCGGAGCATCCATCAATGTCCAAGAATGGATTTTAAGGGACTCCCTAAGCCCTTTAAATTGTGTGCAAAAATGTGACCTTCAATGTACATCTGCCCACTTCTATGAGGAGAAGTGCCAGAGAACTTTGGTTCCAGGTTAAAATGAGTGTGCCTTAGCCGGGCGTGATGGTGCACACCTGTCATCCCAGTACTTGGGAGGCTGAGACAGGAGGGTCTCAGGCTCAAAGCCAGGCTCAGCAGTTTAGCAAGACCCTGTTTCCAAATAAAAAATAAAAAGGGCTAGGGTGTAGCTCAAAGATAGAATGCTCATGGGTTCAATCCCCAGTACAAGAAATAAAATAAATTTAAAAAAGAGTGTGCCTTGAATGTTTAACATGGGGAATGAAGGGAGGAATCAGATAAAGAATACACATCTGCTTCAACAGCTGCATATCTTCTTCTTGTATTCCATTCAACAGTTTATCCCCTTCACCCAGCTTTTTATTGTCATAAAGCAAAGTTCAGACTTTGAATGTGTTAATGATTTATCTGGAATATTTGAAAAATAATATTTGAAAAATCTGCACATTACTGCCCCTGAATGTACTCTGGCCCCAAGATAAGATTTTGTCACTCTAGGGTAGAACCCCAGAATCTGAACTTCTTACAAGTCCCTCGTGTGATTCTCAGGCAGGCAGACCCAAGCTTTGAGAAATAAACATGCCATGATCCAACTTCGAGGAGGTGGAGTTTTGCACATGGATTCAGGAATTAAGGAGAACAAAGAAATGTAGTTGTGTTTTGTACAGATGGGACTTTGAACATCCAGCTTAGATCACTCTGTGAGGCACAAGGAAATGGGAAAGCTCATTTTTGTGTGTGTGTAGTCATCACTGCTACTTGACAGCTCCTGCAGCATATTGAGATGGCTGTTACTGATGAGTTTTATTACATGTTCCTACACAATAAAACACAAGAACACACCATGGAAGAGATGAGTATGTTTTTAAACAATAGAGGAAAGAAAAATAATGGTAGTCATGTCCTCTCATTATTTGTGTAGACTGACTACCACAGGGAACAGTGAAATGCCTTTTTAAAAGTTACACTGTGGCTTTAAATTGGGTTAACTCAGCAAGTACCTCCATAAAACAAGTGGCTATAGAAAAGTAAAGGATGGGATATTTCTCTTTTGCCTTTTATTTTCCCTATGGTCTTTAATGCTCTTCTCTTTGGAATGGATGAAGTTATAAAGTTGCCTTACATAAAAGCTTTGCTTGAAAGATTGGTAATCGTGCACTTCGATACTGAATTGTCCAGTCTATTCAGTCTAAAAAAGGCTCTTTTCTTTTGTTCAGCCCGGATTATCTCCTTTGCCAAGTGTAACAGAAATATCTGCGTATAAAATTGAGAAATTGTTCATAAATATTTTGGAAGGCTTTCTGGGCTGTTTTAGCAAATAGTAAACCTGCTTTTGCTGGGTTGGGGATTATTTTACTTTCCTCTTCTAAATAAATCACCCATTGCTTAAAAAAAAAAAAAAAGATATAGATTCCATAGCACGTTCACCAATGATTAAAGCAGAAGGAAACAAATTGCTATTTTTAAGGGACAGTTTTAATATCCTTTACTACTCAGAAGGAAAAAGGTGTTAGCAGTGCTCTCTCCTGTAGGTAACATTCTTAGCTCACCATTTTTTATTTAAAGTCTTTGTGCCGAACCAGCCAATGAAATGTATTATTCCACTAGTCAGTTTCCCAGCAGAAACAAAGCAAGAGACAGCATACATGAGAAGTTAGCCACATGTATTCTAATTAAAAAAAAAAAAAAAAAACTCTAGCTGGAGGTTAATAGTGCGACTCAATCAAAACCAATAACATTAGTTATCAAACATTTGTGAACTTGCAATTTTGAAGTTGATCTGCTACCAATTGAAATTAAAAGCTACTGTTCTAATTCTGTCTCCCTACATCATATACAATTGATACAGAAAACAAGGAGCCAGCACTGAAGGCACCCTATCCACAAGAGAATAAGGTAGGGAGGTTATTCCTTCTTTTCAACAGAAGGGAAGTTTTTAACACATGGCTCCTGAGAGGGTGTGCCAATTAAAGAGTTGTAGTACCTGTCAACACTGGGCTAACGTTCAACAAAGCAAATCATCAATTAAAACTCGCAAGCACCAGTCATCCTGTTAATTGACCAAATGATTATCCTTCTCCTAGTTAAAAGTCTGATGGACACACTTAAGAAATTCCTTTTCTTTGTTAAACCCTCCTGTGGCCGTGCCAGACCTCATCTTGGCAACACTACTTTGGTTTTCATGTTCACTGGAAAGGTGTCTCCCTTTGTTCTCAGAAGGGCCCCTAAATGGAAGCCAAGTTCTACTCTTGCTTTCTGACTACCTTCTCTCAAAGATTATTTTTTCTTGCTTTCTGCCATAAAAAGGAAAGAGACAGTCATGGGATATCCATTAGACTATGTTTAAAGGGGGTGACCAGTTGGATATTTTATTCAAACACGGTGGGTCATACTCAAGGTGGAGTATAAATATCCAACAGGATATTCTACCCCATACTGTAGAAAGTATGAAAGTCTTTTATCTCAAACAGGTTGGTCAGAAAGCAGCCATTTTAGCTTATATAATTTTCATTTCCTGGAATCTTCAATTTCTTCCTTTATCAAACTGCAGAAGTCAAAACTCCCACCTGTCTTTAAACTAGCCAACTGTGCAGAATTGTGATTTAAATTGGCCAATCGGGCAGAGTTGTGAAGCCAAGCCCTCATCAATAAGGGTACGAGGCAGGACTGCCTCAGGGATAAAACCCAAGCAGACTTCCCAGATAGTATGCTTGCTCATCAGACTTTGTGCTGGTTGCACTCTTCTGCAGAAGTAAACATTTTGCCTTGCTGAGCAACTCTTGAATGTTTGTTTCTATCACCAATTCACATTTCCCATAATACTTCTTTGGAGTGTCCAACATGTAAATTATAGGGCAATGGAAGTCAAACCCAAATAGCTCTAAACTATAAAAATATATTCATGACTAAAGTTTCTATAGGAAAAGAATAGACCTCAATAAAGAATCATGCATTGTCTATAGAGGAGACCACCTCCTGGTTATCAGATCCTGGTTCTGTGAGGGCTATTCTATAACTGTAAATTATACTGACAGCAATGTGAGATGATCCTTGTTTACACACAAGCAAATTCCGTTCTGTCTATTGGAGGTTCACCTAGCCCCACGCTCTACCTCCAGAAACTAGTTCTGCCTACATTTATAGCATTAATTTCAGTATTCTTGACTTATTGATGTGTCTGCTCTTTGGATTCTCTTTAGACTACTTTTAATATATGCCTGGATCTCTCACAATGAGTTGATATAATCTTTAAAATGTTTTGTCATTTTATTTTTATTTCCATTTGTGTGTGTGTGTGTGTGTGTGTGTGTGTGTGTGTGTGTGTGTTACCAGGGATTGAATTCAGGGGCATTCTATCCCTGAGCTACAACCCCAGCCCTACTTTATTTTATTTTTTATTTTGAAACAGGGTCTCACTAGGTTGCTGAGTGCCTTGCTAAGTTCCTGAGGCTGGCCTCAAATCTGCAATCCTCTTGTTTCAGCCTCCCAAGTACTGGGATTACAGGTATTCACCACCATTCCCAGCTCTGTTTTTTCATTTTGTATCAATATGAGAGTCATGATTTCACCTTTTTTTTTTTTTTTCTTGAGAATTATCAATTAGTATGTATATAGATCATGGACAGGAAGATGGAATTCAGCGCCATGTCCCCTCCTCTCATGTCTCCACCTGCCATTCCACTGCCTGGAAAGCCCTTTCCTCCTCCCGTTCCAGCTCAGTCATATCTCCCATAAACAGCTTTCCCTGACTGTCCCTCCTCCTCACCAGCAGATTCAGCTCTCCCTGTTATGCACCCTCGCTGCACCACAAACCTCATAGCACTTAACACCATTGACATTTCTCTACTTGATTTTTCTGAATAATGTCTGTTTTCCTCACTAGAATATTTATTCCCATATCTGACCATATCTGGTTGTACGTACCACTGTATCCCTTCCCCGGTGAGGTCAGAGAAGCTTCAAATAATATTTATCATGATGAGGTTCAGGACATGCTATCCCCAAATTTGGCACCTTGGCATCTAAGAAGACAGCAGAAGCAAGAAAGTCTTTCTGACCTTCCTCTGCCCTCCCTATACGTGGAGGAAAGGAAATTCCTTTTCTCTGAAGACACAAGGACAGGAAGAACATCTAAACAACCAGGATTTGACCTGCTAATGTCCCGAAGTTTAGTACCATAGTTTATGACCCCATGCCCAGCCCTATTTCTGTATAACTGTCTGTTCTTCATCAAATTTAGCATAAACGTACACAGGTTTCACTATTTTTTGGGTCTTCATTTTCAAAGGTTCCCATGTCACATAAAACATATTTTTTAAATGTGTATGCTTAACTCTTGTTAATCTTTCATTATAAGGACCTTAATCATGAACCTAAGGTAGGAGAAGAAATAATATGTTTTTTCCTGCCCTATAGCTTCATACATGAGTAGGTTCTGGCTACTCCTGCCATAAATCAAAAGAACAAATTTGGATCAAAATTGAGCAAAGAAAAGGAAAAGGAGAGACTATTTTTTATGTAAATGTTAATAATCTGGAAGACTCTGGAGATCACCTATTTATTACAGGGTCCATGATATTCTTTCAGATTTTAGAAAAGACATAGACCAAAATGGAAACTTTGTGGAATTCCTCTTTCTTCCTCCAAAGGGTTCTGCAATCCAAGAGAACCTGGGGATTCCTGGATATTTTAATCCAGGATGAAGGCAAAGCACAAAAAGGGACCAGCTTGAGCTTTTATGGATCAGAGGCAGCAATGGCATAGAGGAATGGGCCTCAAACTGTGGTTCTCAGACCAGCAATATCACTTGGAAATTCTCAGGCCTCACCCTGGATCTGCTAAATTAGAAACTCTGGAAGAGGGCCCAGCCCTCTAGATATTAACAAGCCCCAAAGTGAGTCTGATGCTTGTTAGAGAAACACTAACAGAAAACCAAAGAGGCCTCAGAGTCACCCAGACTCTGCTATATAGATCTGTGAGACACTGAGTATGTTACATAAACTTGCTAAGCCCAAATTCACTCAGCAAGAAAATGGGAGTAATAACAATAAAAACTATCCCATGGGACTGTGGTAAGAAAATTTTAAAGTAATGCATATATACTGCCTAGAAAATTGAATGAAAAAGAATGGACCCTAATGAAATAATTGTTACTATTGCATCTATCATCTGCGTCATCATCATTACCACCACCACCAAACTCTTAAAGCCTGGAAACCAGGGTTGGATAACTGTAGTCTTTTGCCTGGTACAAGTTACAGAACTTGCACAGGGCTCTTAAGGATGGACAGGAGGAATTTAAAAATGTGTGCCTTTGTTGCCAATCAGATGATGCCACCATTTTTTTTTTTTTTTTTTGGTCAGTAATTTATAATAACATACACTAACTGAGATGAGCACACTGCTTAAGAGACTGTGCAACCATTTAAGCATACACCATTCAATCCTTACAACCCAACAGCTCTTACTTCATTGAAACAAGTAGGTGGACGTGCCCAAATTCTCTCTCCCAGTCCTCCCAGACATTAGAAGATCAAGAATCTGAGCCCAGGTATTTGGGTTCCAGATCCAATGCCTCTCTTTCTACTCCTTCCTGCCTGTGCTTTTGTTTGCACTCATATCACTTTTCCAGGGAACCAGTCACCAGATACACTATAGAGCAAAATAAGCTTGATAATCTTTAGATGCTCCTTGGACCCTGTGATATGGTTCTTTTGATTGTCTTTACTTATAACCTTCACATTTAAAGGAGCAAGCCAATGCTTGTGATGTGGCTCAGTGCTAGAATACTCATCTAGCATGCAACAAGGCCCTAGGTTCAATTTCCAGTACCACCACCAATAATGAATGAATGAGAGACCATATTTTTAAATTCTCAATGGAAAAGGACCTGGAGAACATTGTGTTAAGTGAGATTAGCCAGTCGTAGAAAGTGAAGGGTCATATGTTTTCTCTAATACCAGAGGGACTCCACGTAATAGAGGAGAAACCTCAGTGGAACCAGGGAGGTGGTCTAGGGGAAGGGGAGAGGGAAGAGTGAGGATCATTAATGGAATTACTACCATCAGCTATGTGTACTTATGTGAAAATATCAATGTCAATCTCAGTACTCTGTATGGGGAAGGGGGGAGATGGGGAGGGAGCTGGGGGAGGAGGGCGACCAAGTGTGGTGTGCATGAATGTCACTGTCAACATGATTTACATTATGATGTGAGACTATAATTCACAAATAAAAGCACATAAAAATAAATAAATAATTTTTTATTTAAAATAATAATGATGATGATGATAAATAAATTGCCAATGGCAATAAATGGTCCCTTCTGCTCTACCTTTGTTTGATTTTTAATATAGAAACTTATTTCATGCTGATTGAATCTATTTGTCACCAACCTTCCCCCCCCAAAAAAATTTTTCAAATAACCTCTCTTCTGTGCTTCTAAAACTTGGTGACTTTCATAAATACTATTCATTCATTCTGATCCCAAGTAATCATAAAGCACCTATACCTTGAGGATTTACTGAATAAAGCAGGTGTGTTTCCCACCATCCTGAAAGAGTGGAGTCATCATACAATAATTAATAAAATAAAAATAAATAAGAGGAAATAGAGCCACTCCAAATAGGGTGATCAGGACTCCATCTCTCTCCTTCCGGCCAAAGTGCATGAAAGCATACCTTGACACAGAAAAATCTAAGGTTAACATGCTATTCATGGAAATGTGAGCTGACAGAATGGGTGAGTTGGGAGTGGACCATTTGCCTTAACAGGAGGATTCGATCCAGAGGCTTTTTTTTAATACTCTCTTACTATAAATACATTTTTTATCCTAGTAAGGATAATATATTAAATTTAATATAAATATAAAAGTTGCATGCTATTAAAAAATTCAATTCACAACAAAATGAAATAGCTACTACCCCCAAACCTGTATACACAGAAAATAAAAGAAATAAGATACCAAGCCAGTCCTGGTGGCACATGCCTATAATCCTAGTACTTTGGAGACTGAGACAGGAGGGATCACAGACTTGAGGCCAACCTCAGCAACTTAGCAAGACTCTGTTTCAAAAAAAAATTTTTTTAATAGGGCTGAGGGTGTAGCTCAGAGGTAGAGCACCTAAGTTCAATCCCCAGTACAAAGAAAAGAAGGAAGACAGGGAGGGAGGGAAAGAAAGGAACAGAGTGAAGGAATAAAACAGTTATTGAATGCTTTTTGTGGCTTAGGCATGGAAATTTCATGGAAATAGCATAATTTATTTAGTCCACAGAACAACTCCACGATTAAGTATCATCCACAATTTATAACAAAGAAAACCCAAGTTCAGCAAGAGGAGCTTGTTTGCCCAGGATCTCTCAGCTGGAAACTGACAGTCCACAGCATAAAAATCTGATCAACATCTAGCAACTATCTTGCCTATTCTGCAAAGCAACCATTCATGCACTATGGCCCATTTGCCAAGTTTGGAGAGCCACAAACCAAGAATGATGGTGACGTTTTCAAAGGTTTCTAAAAAATTCAAAAGAAGAACATTGTTTCATGAAATCTGAAAGTTATATAAGTTATGCAAATTTCTTTAATTTAATATGTGTGAATCTCCTTCTGTATCCCACCACTCTCCCCTTCCTCCCTGTGCATATTACTGATGTTGGCGTTGGTGACTTCGTATATGTACATATGATTTGAACTGCTTCCTCCATCAAGTCTTTCCCTCTACCTCCCTCAAACTTCCTCTCCACCATTCTCCTTTATCTGAAGTCCTGTTTATTTCCCAATTTCTCTCTAGCTTCCACATATGAGAAAAAATATACAACCCTTCACTTTTTGAGACGGTTAATCTCACTTAGCATCATATTCTCTAGTTCTATCAATTTTCCAACGAATTACATAATTTTCTTCTTCCTTATGGCTGAGTAAAATTCCACTGTGTGTGTATACCACAGTTTCATGGCCCATTCATCTGTTATGGACACCTAGGCAGGTTCCATAATTTGGCTATTGTGAATTGTAATGCTATAAACATGGATATACATGTATCACTATAATATTCTGACTTCAATTCCTTTGGAAAGATACCCTGGAGTGGTATAGCTGGGTCTGGTCTTGGGGTGTAGCTCGGAGGTAGAATGCCCGTGGGTTCAATCCCAAGTACCGCAAAAAAAAAAAAAAAAAGAATTTAACCTAAAGATAGTGCCGGAAGCACAACTTTCCCAGAATCACCTGAAGTTTTCATTTTCTGTGAGGCGTAGTGGTGCACACTTGTAATCCCAGTACCTGGGAGGCTGAGACAGGAGGATTGTAGGTTTGTGGCCAGCTTCAGCTACTTAGTGAGGTCCTCCACAACTTAGGGAGACCCTGTTTCAATATAAAGAATAGCACTATCTTCCAGAGGGAGGAAGATGTGAGTCAATCCCACAGCCGGATTTATCATGTCTCACCTGGAACCATGCTGCCTTCTGACTGGCATTCTCAGATTGGAGGCAACAGTCTTCACTCTGCATTGGTAGCTCAACCTGGTTCCTGAATGATAGGGATTTAGTTTCAGGCATGATTTCAAGCTGCTTTTGTTGATTTACAACTCTACTGTCCTCTCTAAATATGTTCTGGTTCAAATGAGTATGCTCAATTATGAAAATGAGTTCTTATAAACAGCCTATTCTGGATGGACAGTTGACTCAAACCATGAAGTGCAAATGTTCCAGGAAAAACATTTTTTTTTCCTAATCTTCTGGCTACCGGGTTGAAGGCTGGAAGCTATGTGCTATAAAATGTCTCTAACTTTCTTAGTGTTTTATGGCAATACATGGTATGTTGATCATTATGTCTTCTTTGTCACTTATCTGTACACGATCATATGCAGCTACTGAGTCATTTTGTAGTTTCCAAAGGTGAATTGCAAGTCAATACTTATATACACCTAAGTCAAAGATGGCTTTCACCTTGTAGGAAAAAAAAAACAGTATATTTCAATAGAAAACTACACATCCGTTTTAGCACACCCTTTTCCACTGGTCTGACTTTAGTCTTGCTCATTGTTTGAGCTATTTTGCATTACTTATGAGTTGTAGACAACTGATAGAAACATAAATTCTGTCTTGACAGGTAGTAATTTTAATTGACTTCCCACTGTGGAAAATCCAGTTTTATCTCAATTTGCAACTCATCTCAACATTCCTTTGCTCCTATCAATTAATGCTGTTTGAGTTTTCCTTTGAGCCAGTTATAATATCTGCTTGGTTCCTTCAAATCATATAAGTAAAATAAAATTTTTAGCATGTGTTCATTTTTATACCTATATGAGTCATGACTTCATGTCTTTCTAAAAATTATCTTTTAATGACATAAAAGTTTGATAAGAATCCAGATTTATTTCAAATGCTACTTTTAAAAACTCAAAATTTGGGGAGAGATTCATCTTTAATAAGAATTTAGTTGCAATACTAATCTAGTTTAAATCATACCAAAAAATGAAATATAATGAGAAATAAGCTTTTTTGGCCCATATTAGTGTTTTGTGTGTGAGTGTTTGTTGGGAGGGGGCATTGGGGGTTGAACCCAGGGGTTTTCTACCTCCCAGCTACATCCCCAGTCCTATTTTATATTTATTTGAAAATAGAGTCTCACTAGGTTGATGAGAGTCTCTCTACTTACTGAGGCTGTCCTCCAACCTACAATCCTCCTGTCTCAGTTTCCCAAGTACATGGATAACAGGTGTGTGCCACCACGCCTGGCTCATATTAATGTTTTAAAGTGATAGAAGACAATAATTGTACAGAGGGGCAAGAAACAGATATTAAAACAAAAAATTATCCTGTTAAAATGGTAAGGAAGACTTACCCATGACAGCACTCCTACCACAACTTTAAGGACAAGAATTGTTGAATTGAACTGTTGGTCCTCTTACAAACAATTTTTGTCTTTGCTGTTGCTTATGACAAAGCCTGCCTCTTTCGACTAAACTTTAATTAGACTCCTCTGAACTCCAGTAGGTTTCTATCCTAAATCTACTATGTAATTATAATTATGTTAAAATAACTACAATATAAATATAATTATACTACTACTACTACAGTTTGGGAACTGGCTAGCCCAATTTTAGCAAGAATCCAATAGGGGTATTTTAGCAGGGGAGAGAGTTCAGATTCAACCCCAACACAACAAAGATAGTCAAGTTTTATACTTGATGTTAGAGCTGATGAAGGGGATGTATGTATGGAAAATTACTAAGAGTCAGAGAATTCTTGGGAAATCAATCCTAACAGGATTCTTACTAAAGGTAGGCCAAGGACTTGGACAGCAAGAGCCTGGTGAGGAAACTGATCAGCTAGATACCACTCAATAGGATTTTTTTTTTTTTTTTTTGGTACAAGGTATTGAATCCAGGGACATTCTACCTCTAAGCTACACCTCCAGCTTTGTTTTATTTTTTATTTTGAAACAAGGTCATTCCTAAGTTGCTGAGGGTCTCACCAAGTTGCTAAGGCTAAACTTGAACTTGTGATCCTCTTGTCTCAGACTCCCAAGTACTGGAATTACAGGCATACACCACCACGACTGACCACTTAATAGGATTCTTGCTAAAAAAACATAGGGCTTGACAGGCCAAAAATTTAGAGTGAGGTGAAAGTGGACACCTAGAGGAGCCTAATTAAAGTTTGCAGGGAGAGAGGCTCTTTGTCACAGGCAACTGCAAATTTATAAGAGGGCAAACAATTCAATAATGCATGTCTTCAAAGAATTTACAGTTTAGTGTGAAGAGATAAAAATAAGTCACCACAACTTGACCCAATTACCACGATTCAAATTCGCAATTAAAATCTTATTCCTAAAAGGATCCATATGTACATAACCTCCTCAAAAGAAAAAAAAATGAGATGTTAAAGGCTGTTTCAGTATCTATAACCTTCATTTGTAAACCAAAATAATAATTTGGTATTCTACTAACTGAGGTTCCCCCTTACCTAAGTCAAGGATTTTATAAAATATACTGAAATAGAAACTAAGAATACACTACTTACTCTGTTTTTATATAGGCAAAAGAAGGCACTATTAGTCACCAAATTCACCACGCCCAGCAGGCAGAACAGGCTGATTATGAGCATCTGGGAAATCTAAACACCACCACTCATTACATTAAAATCAAATGGTAACCAATTCCTACAAATCCTGGTATTCAAAATGTGTTCTTCCAACCAGCAACCTGGGCACCCCCCCCGGAGCTTGTTAGCAATGCAGACACTCAGGCCCAGGATCTCCTCTCCCCATAATCCTTGTGCATAATGAAGTTTAGAAGCACTGATGTAGATGTCAGGGTTAACTAAGTATTCCGGATTTTTAGTGTATTCCCTCAATTACTCCTTTTTTATCTTTTTTATGCAACTAAATATAGTAGTTTCTTCTGAGAGAAACAGTTTGGGGGGGGAGGGGGTACTAGTCACTCAAGTAGCCTGCACTTTTATTCCGGGGGTGGCACAAAAGTTTCATGTGCATTACTGGGTCTTATGGGAGAAGGGAGAGCACACAGAAGCCAGTAGGCTGGGAAGCCACAGAATTTTATCACTGGAAGATTGGAAACAACCTCAATTATACTTACAGTCTATGTACTCAATACAGTAATGATTAAGTAAACCATGATACAACTGTACATGAGAATACAACGGAGGCAGTAAAAAGGTCATCTTTCATGTGCCAATGTACAATGGTCTCTAAGATAAACTTGGCTTAAAATACACAAGGGGTAGCCTGGTGCAGAATCCAAGAATCCAATAGGGGTATTGGCGCATGCTTGTAATCCCAGTACTTGGGAAGCTGAGACAGGAGGATCTGGGTTCTCGGCAGCCTCAGGTACTCAGGTGAGACCCTGTTTCAAAATAAAGAATAAAAATAGGGCTGGGGGTGTAGCTTGGAGGTAGAATGCCCCTGGGTTCAATTCCCAGTACCACACACAGAAAAAATACGCAAGGGGTTGGGTGTGGTGGCGCACACCTGTAATCCCAGTATTTGAGAGGCTGAGATAGGAGGATTGCAGGTTTGCATTCCATCTCAGCAACCTAGTAAGGCTTTTAGTAACCTACAAAGACGCTGTTTCCAAATAAAATAGGGCTAGGAGTGTAGCTTGGAGGTAAAATGCCCCTGGGTTCAACCTCTTATTATTAATAATAATAATCATCATCATCAGAAGAAGACGACGACGACGACGACGAAGAAGAAGAAGAAGAAGCAGCAGCAGCACAAGGGAAAAATGCAAGGACAGCGCAATATGTAATAGTCAGTTATTATTAGTGTGTGTGTGTGTGTGTGTGTGTGTGTGTGTGTTGGTGGTGGTACTGGGGATTGAACCTAGGGGCATTCTACCTCTGAGCTACATATACCTACAATCCTTTTTTGTTTTGTTTTGAAATAGGGCCTTGCTAAGTTGCAGAGGGCCTCACTAAGTTGCTGAGGCTGGCCATGAACTTGCAATCCTCCTGTCTCAGCCTCCCAAGAACTGGGGCTACAGGCATGTGCCACCATGCCTGGCTGTGTTATTATTTAGGTGAAGAAAAATACATAATTATGTATATCCCTAGACTATTTCTGGAATGACATACAAGAAAGATGTGCAATGGTCACCTCCCAGATGTGAACCAAGGCTTGAGGAACAGAAGTGGAGGAAGACTGACCTTCAACTGGGTACCTTTAATACTTTTGGATTGTGTGATCATATTATCCAATTAAAAATCTTAAAAATCTAAACATTGAGGAATTCCCTGAAAGGTATAAGTCCAGTTCCCAGAGTAAGGGGGAAACCTCTTCTTCATTTGTCCTGACAAATATTCTTATGATTTCATCCAAGTGTCTAAAATTCACTCTGACACTGGAGTTAACGTCTATTTTCCTAGGAGGCTCCCCATCACCCCACTTCCTTCCAACAGTCGTCGCTGATGTCAGTCTTTCTCTGTAATACAGAGTAAGCCTCTTTCTCTCCCAGCCTGGAAAACAGTTCCAGAAGGTGCCTGAGGTCTTCCTTAGTCACCAACCAAAGCCAGCAGGGACAGGGAAATAATGTAAATGAGTTAAGCGTGCCTCTCCCAGACAACACAAGCCGTGCACAGCCTGCACCTGCCATCTGATACACAGAGAGACAGCAACTATTCTCTCCTAGGAAACACTAACGTGGTGGACAGAGGACCAGCGTTGCCCTATCTGCCTAAGGATGTCAGCAACTGACAAGATATTTTGAGCATCTCAATCTTTAGCCAGGCGTGGTGGCACACACCTGTAATCCTAGTACTTGGGAGGCTGAGGAGGATCACAGGTTAAAGGTCAGTCTCAGCAACTTAGTGGGACCTTCAGAAACTTAGCAAGGCCCTGTTTCAAAATTTGGAAGAAAAAAAAAAGGCTGGGGATGTAGTTTAGAGTTAGAATGCTCCAGGATCTAATCCCTAGTACCCCCCCCACACACACACACACATACATCTCAAATTTTAAATGTTGTTGTTTTTTGTTGTTGTTGTTCAGAGGGGCATTCTACCTCTGAGCTACACCACCAGTCCTTTTCATTTTTTAGTTTATTTTAAAACAAAGTCTGGCTAAATTGATGAGGCTAGCCTTGAACCTGCAACCTTCCTGTCTCAGCCTCCTAAGTCCCTGGGATAAGGCATGGGCCACCATGCCAGCTTAAATAAATCTTTTTAAAAAATAATACAGATCCCAGCATTCGGGAGGCTGAGACCGGAGGATCCGGGTTCGCGGCCAGCCTCAGCTACCTAGTGAGCCACTCCGCAACTTAGTGAGACCCGGTTTCAAAATAAAGTAAAAAATAGGACTGGGGGTATAGCTCGGAGGTAGAATGCCCCTGAGTTCAATCCCCAGTACCGCAAAAAAAAAAAAAAAAAAAAAAAAAATACAGATCAAACAAAATACACACATAGCTGGACATGGCCTATAGACCACCAGTTTACAGGAATGTGTCCTGTCATCTTTTCTCCAGGAAACCATGAGAATCAATCTCAATCTCTCTCTCTCTCTCTCTCTCTCTCTCTCTCTCTCTCTCTCTCTCTCTCTCTGTCACTCTCTCTCTCTGTCTCTCTCTGTCTCTCTCTGTCTCTCATCTCTCTCTCTTCCCCCCTTCTTCACCCCCCCTCTGCCTTTTATATTCTGGTTGGAGCATCTAGAAAGAAAAAAAATCTTTGAAAATTTTCATCAGTTTTATTTTTCTTTGGTTTGACAATTTACCACCCCAAAAGGTGCTAGATAATGCATTTGCCAGTAACTGTGTTAGCATTCACACTAAAACCTCCCAGTGTTCACACATGCATTCCTGTGTGTGTGTGCACACATGTGCAAGCACACATGTATGTTATTTCTAAAGAGCTGTGATATTTATTATTGCTATAATGTCTCTGATATCTTTAATGGTAGAAAACTGCAAACTATCTCCAATTGGTGATAATTCACTGTAGTTCATACAATACATATGTACATAGTCCATTATTCTCATTTTCCAACAAGATTTCAGTGGAATAAAGTTTCATTTAAACAGACACACACACACACACACACACACACACACACACACACATTTCCTACAAATTTACCCTGTGAGAATCTAAAGAGACTATTAGGCCATAAAAAAGGAAATTGAGGGATAAATTTAACACTTAAAAGTGACTCTTTTAGCAGGAGGCTTGGGCACCCAGCCAGGTTAAAGAGAAGCATCTTTACACAACATCTTAACAGCAGCCTTAATCTCCAATCTTCACTCTCCTCACTTACAGTCCAGTACCTACTGAGCCATCACAGCCAGCGCGTCCCTTCCAACTCGTCATCCTGCCCGTCACCTCCCAGGGCCCTCTGTAGTGCTCTGGCTGCTGACTGTGTGATCGCTTTACTTAAGCAAATAGTAACTGAATCATGACCTGCAGTGGTATGAGGACCCATGATGCTCAAATAAGGTTGATGGGGTCCTGTGGGGTCCCGCTACAAACATCTGGAGTGGCCAGAAGAAACCACAGGTGCAGAAAAGGTTCCAACTTACAACTTCCCCCTCTTTATATCATCACACCTTTTGTTTTACATCTATTTTTTTAACATCTTCCCCCTCTTTACATCTATCTATGCTTTCTATTTTGCATAAGTAACATTAAACAGAAATTAGAAAACTCAAGATCTTGTGACACACACAAAAACGTACATCCACTGATTATGGTAACTCTAAAGGTAGTATAACCGGAAACTCCTACAGAGTCTCAAAACCAAGAACTACCCGATAAGACAATTATGCTGAAATGCTGGGCAAAGAGACATTTAATTACGTTAGTAATTCATGAGAACACATATAATCAGTTTAAATTTCTAAATAAATAGGTATGTCATTAAATACAAAACATCAGGAGAGGACTTCCAAATCTACATTGGCAAATATGATTACACAAAGTTTACTCTGGGGGGAAAACCTCACAACTAATCTTTCTTTCTTTCTTTCTTTCTTTCTTTCTTTCTTTCTTTCTTTCTTTCTTTCTTCTCTCTCTCTCTCTCTCTCTCTCTCTCTCTCTCTCTCTCTCTCTCTCTCTCTTCCTTTCTTTC